>JAECUM010009332.1:0-58100 GCA_016617855.1 Megalonaias nervosa | reverse complement strand
TATTGTGTGTGTGTGTGTGTGTGAATTTTCAACCAATATATGCATGTATACACCTGTTTAAAATGTAATCGCTACAAATTTGACTAGCAGTACACCTTCATACTGTATACAGACCAATATTGTCAGGTGTGCTATCCTCAAAGATCACTAAACAACTATAATTCAGAAACGGAGGAATTTAACTATGATTATAGAACAAGCAAGAAATAAATTAATGATAGGTAATATCACAATCTGTATTTGTTACGTGTGCCCATGTATTAATGTCGCACTTTGTTACTCCCATACATCATAAACAGCTGATTTCGACATCTCCTTTAAAAATCCCACACGTTGCATGCATTTATTAATGTCGTACCTGTTTATTCTAGTCGATGTATTATCAGTAGTTTCTCTCGTCTACTTCGTAATTTTATCTACCTGTTCATAGTAGTCTATACCAACACTTACTGCTAATCTAACGTTAACAGTTCTGAGTGTATCTACTGCTATTTCTCTCGATACCTCCTCCTCTCGTCCTTCCCCACCCTTTTTGTATACAAAAAGTAGTTTGCCTGATTCGTTTCGTTTAAGATTATAATTTTTAGTACATATCGTCATCTTTGTTAAGTGCATCTTATCTATTTTTTAGAGTCATCATAAATCCCATTTTTAAAAACATTGTCTGTCACACGAAGATTAGGTAGAATACGACAGATTCGTCAAGTTTTAAACTTCAAAGCTTTCTCAAACTAGGGTGCAAATAAATTTGTAGAAAATCAAGAGAGAGATGTATCTATATATTTGATATATGTGTTGCTGTGTTGCTGTGGAAATTTCTATGAGGCTTTTTACATCAATCGTTTGGATGTTACAGCCATTATCCACGCATCCCGTGCTGGATGAAACACACCCAATGGTAGATGAATCTCATGTAGGAAAATTTGGCCAAAGTGAACTACCTCTCCAGGCATGAGGTGGTAGAGAATCTACTGATCTCTGCGTTATGGTATGGGGTATCTGCGCTGGCGTGCCAAATACCATATACGCATACGCGTTCGACATATCACTTGCAAGCTCAATGTCCTGTCGTATGCATTACCGAGGCGACACCGACTACTTCGCTCGGTATTGTTTAACCATCCATCGTTCTTTGGTCATGTTTCATTTTTATGGAGAGGATATTGTTACGAGTCTATGCTCTTAAAATAAGTAACAAAAGATAGTGAAATACAACAAGCTTTGTAAAATTTAACAAATAATTTATTTCCCTAGAAAACAAAGTGAAAATGAGAAAAAGAACTTACGGTGTTGCGAATTAAATCCGAAAATAATCCAAGAATTACAGACACAAGTCCTAGTAATTTAAAGTCCAGAAGAAATTCCAAAACTGAAGTCGTTGAAGTGTCTGTGGTAGTTATTGAAGAGTTGATGTGTCAACAGTCGTTTGTTGAATTACAGAAACATAATTCCAGGTTTGAATATACCATAAATTCCAGAGAATGTCTCTATCCAAGAATTTTATCAGCGCACTTTTGTATTTCCAGAGAAAATAATCGCTTGAATTCAATAATTTGAGCAAAAAAGATTCCAGCCCGAAAAAAATTACAAAACTGGTCACAACATATACTTCAACTTGAAAGTGCTAGATGTTAAAGCACGACTGACAAAGTCCTCACAATTAAAAGATTATGTAGTTTTCTACTTGACCTCAGGTCACAATTAGCATTTTCTAAAAACAAAAACCATTACATAATGGAAATTAACCTTCTAGACTGATCTAATAAGCCTTGTTACACAATAACCTGTAAAATTCACTTCGGAAATTCTAACACAAAGACCCAAATAAACATGTTTACTTCTTCTATTAATAATAACTGATACTAAGCTCATAAACATAGAGAATAATTTAACTGTGTATTAGGTGTTGACATAAAATGAAATAAAAATAAAAAAAGTCAATCAGGTCAAACAGAAATGAACTCAGTTTTGGACAATGTCAAGTCCAGCATACAATGTCACATTACAATAACATGCAATGAAAAAAAAAACAAGTAAAACTAACAAACAATTAAATTAAACACACATAACCATATCGGCAGCAATATGGTCCTCGATTTTGAAGGCATATGATGGGAAGTGGAGCATTTGCACCAACTAGCGTCACGTTAATAATGCCAAACCAGTTTCAGCCTCTGTCCACCAAATGGGTAACTTCCTTATTTTCCTCAATGAGGGCACAAAGCAAGCCCTTATCACAATCAAGGGATACTGCTCCATAATTTCAGACACGTTAAGATCTTTTGGAAGAAAGGATATTGACAATCAAAACAATTATTTGCCCTCTCTATCCAATCGACCTGAGAGAGACCAAAGTTAAAGCGCTCTAAAATGCTTTGTCAGACAGAGAGAGAACGTCTTCTCTTCTTACAAGCTAATGCTGGAAAGCCAGTCATAACCATGCAAGCAACGGTCGCTTTTGAAAGGAGAATTATTAGATCGGCGGAAACTGAACTCAAACAAGATCGAGTTTGACTCAAGATGATTTCAGCTCACAAAATATGAGTATTGTCCACGAGCCTGACCATCGAACTTAGTGTCCCAGTTTGAGACATAGCGGAATCAATATGCTAGCATGCTCGCAATTTGTTTTATTTACATGACATGGTCTCGCAAAGAAGAGAGTTGAATCTCACCGGGCCACAAGCAGCTGCCCAGATGGTTATCGTGCATCGTTCGTGAGAGCACAACAAGGCCTCATAACTTCGCTGGATTTGCTAGGAAACGTCTGCACGCAAGCAATAGTAATATGCAGGATCATACAGGAATCTCCTACCATTATAAACACTTCTGTGATTATGCTGCCTTCAAGTTGGAAGTTCATCCTTTTCAACAGAGCGGTCATCGTGCTCCTTCAGTGTATCGTGGGTAAAATTAGATGATCAAGCATTTCCTCCTCCTCTGATTCTCCTGAGAGTTAAGTGATCAGATAATTTATTCAAAGGAAAAATAACAATTTTGTTTTGTAAATTGCGTCTCCACCGATCAGTCTCGCATTCCCTTTCACACAAATGCAAGCATCCTGTTAGAGTTTCACTCAAGCTTAAACTGACAAACATACGTAAAGGGTGGCCACCTACCAAAGAAAGCGAAGTTTATTAGTAAGAGTTACTTCCCTCTGTCTAGATAATATATACACGGATTGCTTTTCCTTTGTCTTTCAGCGAGCGTTGGATGGGGGAAGGTATTTCCTATTTTAATGTGATTGTCAAAATATTTTCGAAGAAGCATAGTTTAGTAAAACGAATCCTTCTTTGTAATAGGAGAGACAGTTTGTCAATAAAATATTTAGTTTCGAGCTACGTCCCCATATACAGTATCGCTTTGATTTATATACAAAGATAATTTCTTGAATAAGAATATTGTTTAGATCAAAGAGACTGGGCATAATAGCCATTTTCTTAATGTTTCGATAATGATTTTTCTCGAATACACTCAGCTTTTGACACTGTCAACAGCAAGTACATATTTGATCTGGATCTATCAACAGCAAGAATATATTTGATATGGATCAATCAACAGCAAGAACATATTTGATCTGGATCTGTCAACAGCATGAACCCATTGATCTGGATATATCAACAGCAAGAACATATTTGATCTGGATCTGTCAACAGCAAGAACATATTTGATCTTGATCTATCAACAGCATGAATCCATTGATATGGATCTATCAACAGCAAGAATATATTTGACCTGGATCTGTCAACAGCAAGAACATATTTGATCTTGATCTATCAACAGCATGAATCCATTGATATGGATCTATCAACAGCAAGAATATATTTGATCTGGATCTATCAACAGCAAGAATATATTTGACCTGGATCTATCAACAGCAAGAGCATATTTGATCTGGATCTGTCAAGAGCATGAACCCATTGATCTGGATCTATCAACAGCAAGAATATATTTGACCTGGATCTGTGAACAGCATGAAACCATTGATATGGATCTATCAACAGCAAGAATATATTTGACCTGGATCTATCAACAGCAAGAACATATTTGATCTGGATCTATCAACAGCATGAACCCACTGATCTCAGTCTGTTAACAACTTGTACCCATTTATCTGGATTTGTCAAAAGCATGAATAAATTGATCTCATTCTGTTAACAACATGTACCCATTGATCTGGATTTGTCAAAAGCATGAACAAATTGATCTCAATCTGTTAAAAACATGCATTTATTGATCTGGATCTATGAACTACATTAACCCATTGATATGGGGGCGCTCACCAGTTATTATGTACTTTTGAGAGAGTGATGTATGTATGGTGAAGTTGTTTGCATTTAAAACATGCACAGTGGAGAGAATGTTGGCATATCTCTATGCTACTTTGATGTAATGTGGCTGACATATGTTTGGATATTGTACTTTTGGAAATTGTAAATGATCTTAGCACACTGCTAACTAAAATGACTGCTCCCTTGTGCTCCAAAAATCAGCCTGAATTTGTCTAAAGTACACTATCCTAAGTAGCTTTTAAAATAGGGAAAATGAATTTTGCCAGACTAGACAATACCAGCTTCTGAAAGTGCAATGAATGAATTACCAAATATATAAAATGTAAAAAAGTTATCGGCTCTTTTTTTCACAATTTACCTCTGAAGTTCAGGAAGTGAAAATGACCAAGTGGAGCTAGTACTTTTTGAAAGGTGCACATCTGGAGTAAGGCCAAGCTGTATACTCTATAACCCACATTACACCCATCAATCATACACCAAATAAAGGGAATTAAAGGCTCTTTGAACACCTAAGATATACAAGGTCTTTTTTAAATAGACAGTATAACTAGTGAGGAAACCCGGAGGAAGTCTTTTTCTTTAAAATTCTAACCCTATGCAAATAAGAAACTGTAGAGCGCCACCTTAAAACAAATATAAAAATGTATGCAATTATTTTTCTTATTTTCATATTATTATGTATGATGTTCTGAATAAAATGGTACATTAACATTGATTTTATGCATGAAAATAAGCTAATTATGCTTATTTTGCTCTTGCTTACATAATTTGCCATGAGGCATGTTTGTGTGAGTAGTAACCCTAATTATGGAGAAATTAGAAGTCTTAGAATATATGAATAAAGTCAACTTAAATTTAAAACTGTTGCATTAAGTAAAAGAAACATATAGTGAAAATGTTTATTTTCATTTATTTGCAATGAAATTAAAAAATAAATGATGACAAAGCAAATTTGCTTTCTTCCATATTAAACAATAAGCTAATATTTTACTTATTTTGGTATGATGTCCTTCGATTACTTCAGCATCGAACTCCATCATTCCGAATTAGAAAAGTGAGGTCGTGGTATTGATATAAAATAGTTAGCTGGAGGGCGTGGAGAGCAGGGGTGGGTAGTTATACGAGATCATTATTTAGTTTTTACTGCCGTTGTAGGCCACGGACTATTCAACTGAACGCATGTGAACCATACCTCTTCAGGTAGCTGTGTGTTGAGGAAAGACTTTTATAACATTAAGTTTTGTCTGTACTGTCATTACTTCAAAGCCAATAGCACGCTATAGATAACTTTAATTTATAGTGGAGATGTCTAAAATTTAGATGGAAACATATATACTGATGATAATCTTAAACTTCTAGTTAGCATGAATACAATCCAAGACAAATGACATAGAAGAAGTCAACTCTTTAAGACCATGAAGTTCAGCGGTAATTTTTCGACAGGATGTATTTTGAAAATCCGGGTCTTGCATTGTAAACAATCAGTAAATCATAGGACTATTACGGGGAATTAAGATAGATATTGGTTACCTTTTCATTAACCTGAAGAAATAGAAATACACATTTGGTGTAATATCTTGAGGCCGACATCACAAAGAAAGATTAAGTTCCAT
The DNA here is from genome assembly GCA_016617855.1 of Megalonaias nervosa. NCBI lineage: Eukaryota > Metazoa > Mollusca > Bivalvia > Unionida > Unionidae > Megalonaias > Megalonaias nervosa. Next base: position 52,195 of record JAECUM010009332.1, on the reverse strand, counting down.
GAAGAAACTTGAGCAATCGAACTTAAAGTTAGAAGAAAGCACCCTTTCTTCTGTATAAGGAAATGAATTAGGTAGAAACAGTATGTTATTTGACCATTATCTATAAAGTAAAAATATAAGTTATTTCATCTTACATATTTATCAATCGACAACTAAATATTTTGTTACTGATAATAGTACAGCCAGTTTTCTAAAACGTCGTATCATTACCGTTGGGGTTTACAATAATAATTGTGAAAACAATATGCAGATTTATCTCAGTGGACGTGCAGAAACTTGGGCCTTCCCTGATTAGTAACCAGAATACCATTAATTAGCCTATTTGGTCTCATCTTTCTACTGGAAATCAAAATTTAAAATAAAGTATTTTATTCATGTAATTTTAACTTGACTTCTGATTCATTCCAAAAGATCTGAAAATAAAGTCGGAAGGCAGAGTTCCATGATTCTGATTAACTGCATACCGAAATTATTGGCACCCTGAGGTAAAGCGGTGTAAATTCTCGTTTATCATCTTTTCATCCTAATGACTTTGTATCAAGTTTTGGTGAATATCATATGGGCTCCGTTTGTCCGTCCATATGACACAATAACTCCTCCCACTGTTTGAGGCCAAAATTATGGGCAACAGGTGGAATACTTCCCCGTATTGTAAACTGGTTCTTTCTATCTCCACGCCCACTTACAAGCTTGGGCCACAGGCAGGAGTCAAGAGGTCAAATATAAGAATAGTGCAATACCGGTCACACTCTTAAAGAATAGAACTTTTTCGGCAACTAGCAATCATCGACAAGCGAGTTTTGTTTCTGAAATGGACAAGACATTTAAAAAGCAATATTGGCCTGTGGGCTCAAACTGTTTTCCAGGAAATAAGCATATGGGATTTAACTTAGAACCAATCTCTATCTCATCACACACACACATATATATATATATATATATATATATATATATATATATATATATATATATATATATATATATATATATATATATATATATATATACTTTAGATAAGCAGTCAACATTAACCAATGGTTATAGCTACACCTAACAGTAACTTAGCCCTTGATACTCTGGCCACGATACAAATTAGATCAGCATGGCAACATCATACGTTTTCCAACCACTGAGTGCTTTGTATTTGGTTCACAAAAATAAGAAAACATCAATCACACAATGAATGACTTAATGAACGATGTATCTTATCCTTACAAAAGACTAATAATTCTAATATATATCAAACATTCTGCAAAATGAAACATTTCTTACAATTATATCATTATACCACATGATTCTCGTGATATCTTTGCAATTTTGTCTAGCATTTTAATTTTCCTCTACCATGTCTATAACACTATCCGTACATTTCTGTCTATGAAATCTCTCCCATTGGTATTTCTCTACATGATAGCTAGTTATTTTCTAATCTTCCAAGCCAAATCCAAGCTCTCTCAAGAGGAGAAGAATGTTATTAATGTAAGACATTCGCAGTTTAATGGTTCCCAAATTATAATAGGGTTGTTAAACATTGGGTTTCAGCTACAGTTTTAAGTCTGGCGTACACCTTATATGGAATTGTTTGCAACTCACGGTCAGAGAAGGTCCCTGATTGCTCTAAGATAGCTTCTGCTTCTTTAAAAAAAAGAGACTTGAGATGGTATGAAGGTATGCAATTTTCAGCTGTTTCATCCTCCTCGTCATCAGTGTAATATTCGTCAGCATAATCATCTTCCATTGCAGTCGCATCTGCATCACCATAGCTATCAGTTCGAATACTACCACCACAAAGGGTACGTACACCACCATCATGTTCACTATGATCAAGATCTTCATTCTCTTCAACTTTAGCTACACCGGTACTACCACTTTCAAAACCAAGTTCGTTCTTTGTCTCACTCCTCTCTTCATCTTCTTCTGTTTCATTGTCATTGCCATCATAGTCATCTTCCTCTTCTTCAGTCTTAACTAGATGATTACCATCACTTTCAAATAGAGTTTCATTATTTGCATCTTTCTTCTCTTCCTCATCTATTTCAAAGTCATCATCATCATAGTCATCCTCGTTATAATCACTATTGTAATCGTCACCCCCGTAAGCTTCCGACATCAAGCCATCGCTTCTATCTACTTGAATGCTGCAAGTGAGTGGTTCCATGCGGAATATTTTGCAAAGCATATAGGAGTCCCTTGCTTCTTTAGGAAGCCTCTGCATCATGGCTGCTTCAGCATGATGTGTCGAATACCTCCACATGTCTGAGTTGACGGGAACAGTCTCACTGGGAAGAGTGAAAATTCTGTCGCAGAACTTCGGAATCAAGTAAATTCCCTCTTCCTGAATATTCGGACGTAAAATGCAGCTTTGTACGGCTTTTGATGGCCATTCGGTAGTATAAAAAACTGGGTTTAAGTCCACGGATATGTCAATATGTTTGTAGGTCGGTCCTCGCCAGGAGATAGTAAAGCTTTGTAATTTCTTGGTTGTAATGGGGCAATCACAAAAAAGGAATTCACTTTCATGGAGCAAAAGTAATCCAGTGTAAATATTTTGGTGCAGTCTTTTAAGAACATCATAAGATGCATGTTTAAGAAGCCTGTAAAAACGACGAAGAACTGCACCCGCATTAAGGTACTTGTTTGAACGGAGACAATGTATGGATACATCTGGAGGCAATAAATCCTTCATTACAATTTTGGAGTATTCGGGGGTGTCGACAACTTCTACGTTCTCTACGAAAGCACTCGAGATGACAGACAAAATCAAACTCATCAGGGTATCCTACCTTTACTCCTTCAAAGCTGCTGCCCGCATTCATAAGTTTGCATTGGAAAAGAGGATCGATTTCCCTATGCGCTCGACGATTTCCAAACACAGTTGTTGGATGCTCTCAAATATAGATTTACTTTCTCCTTCATCCAAGTTAAGTCTACCTAATCCACGTGTGTCTAAAATAGCTTTTCCAATACCAGCTCTGGGCGGACCTATAGTTTTTAACTGTTCAGTGATTTCTTCCAAGTAATCGTCTAACTCGTACATTTTGCGAGAAGGTCGATTGGGGAAAAAATCTGGAGGTAGATTCCCAAACTTCACTTCTGATTTCGAACCTGCAAGTAAAGTAGAACTATATACTGTCCTCGCAGCAGTGCTAAATCGAGAGGAACCTGCCCCAGAGAATCCTTACATACTTTGTTGACATTTTGGTTCAGGAGATATTCGACTGTGTAACGATTTCCATCTGATGCGGCATAAAGAAGGGATGTTGATCCACTTGCATCTCGAGCAGAAAGGTCAAAACCCATGTTTTTCAAAATTGCCATCGTTTTTGCATCCCCGTTCTCTGCCGCCATATGTATTGGTTGTATTCCCAAATCACCGCAGGCCCTACAGTCAGCACCATTGTCCAAAAGAATCTCAAAAGCATTCGTATTCCCATGGAAACAAGCGTGAGTCAAAGGTCTATCACCATGGATATATTTCGCCTCAATGTCATCACCCATTTTTATCAGCGTCTCGGTCACACTAAAATTTGGGTTTCTTACAGCCATATGCAAGGGACTCCGCTGAAGGTAATCTCGAGCCTCTATATCAGCCCCCGATTTTACGAGGAATTCACAGCAAAATGCAAAACTGTTGAATCATCAACCCCTTTGATATTTAAACAAGTCCCCCGTTCAGCAATATACGAAGTGAGGGGAAAAGAATGTTTTCGATATCGTTCTCCTCTAACCAATCTCCTTAGCAGCAAATAAAATATGCTGGAGACATCTTTATGTTGGTCTGGTGGTTACCGTTTGAGCCATGTTTAACGAGTGTGTCTACTACAGCCACATTCATATTTGCTAATGCCATGTACAAAGAGGTACTTCCACAAGAGTCAGTCACTTCTGGATCCGCACCATTATGAAGTAAATATTCCACTATTTCTGTTTTACATTGTCGAAAATCAATACTGTTTCTTCTTGCCATTGTGTCATACTCAACACTGTCTTCTAATCCTGTGTGTGGTATGCTTCCAATAACAGCCATCAGCGCGCTTTGTCCATATAAGTCAACAGCATTGATATCGATTCCCCTTGCAAGCAATATGTCTAAGACACTTTTCCAGCCAGCCAGTTTTGGAATATCAATGTACGTTTCAAGGGGCCTAATGAATATATGTAAAATCGTTTCACGACAAGACGATCTAGTCCTTATTTCGGCACCAGCGTCGATTACTTTTTGCAATAATAGGATCTTTTCTTTCACAGATATTTCTTCATTGCTAATGCAGGTGTTTAAAGGTGTTTCTCCGTCTATTGTGTATATATTGACCCCAATGCATTCCAAAAGAACATTTATCATCTCATGGTTGAGCTCCATCTTCGCTACAGAACATGCTAATAAAGTCATGCCATTCAAATTACGAAATTGTTCTAAATCAACTCCCGTCTTGATACACATATCTAAAATTTCAAAGTTATTTCTCTCCACAGCCAGGAAAGGCACGTTAAGCCATGGCATATTTTCCGTTAATATCTGTACATTACAGGAATTATAATTATTTCCTGCTACTGCATCTTTTACTGCTTTATTTTGTCCATTTATAGTATGCTACTTACTGGGATCTGTTGGAGACGTTCTGGAATAAATAATAGATTCCGTCATAATTTCAGCTTCCTTGCATACCGACGAAAGTTTTTATCTTCTGCTGTTTGTAAATTCTCTTCCTCCTCAGATCTCCTTTTCTTTTTTAATCTAGCTTTTTTGAATGTCGATCTCGAAACTCTGTTGTTAAGGTTTCGTATCGTCTGCGATATTCATACTTTGTTAATGTATCGTCACTTGGAATGGAGGCGATGACCGTTGAATAGGTTATCTCCATACTCCTGAAAGAAGTCATGCCAATCTTGCTGAGGCTGAATAGAAACTGGCGTTATTCTTTGCATTGTGGCGGTTGTCATGGTTATAACAGCGACGTAGTATTAAACTAGAAAGAAAATCTTGCGAATGAAAACGTGAAACATTTGACAACATTATGGGACATAGGAGAAAAAAAATTGCTAATGGAGATTTGTTTTAATTTTTTCTGGTTTTAACTGCACTTTTAACACATTATTGGCTATATAGGGCCTAGGAAAAGGGGGCTAAGGACACACCGAGATATCCGACCCGGGTTCGCTGGGGCTGGTATCGAACTCACGAATCTTGGATTATTAGTTCGACGCTCTACCAACTGAGCAACTGAGCTACACCGCTCCAGTGGTAGACGCAACACTATAGGTAATATATCAGATGACGACATATGACGTCATAAAATGCCGGCGCGTGACTGTAGTGCTTCTTGAAACATGTTAGAATAACTTTCTAAAACAATCTATATAGTCAGTGAATCCAAACTAGAAAATTCACGATGTGTTGCACAAACACAATCTGTATACTTACATGATCTTCTCTATTCCATATGATTTTTGACGTCATGTATTTTTATTACGTCACTTGTACCTAAACATTGGAATTTCACGTTCTGCTTGAGTACATGAAATTTTGTGTTCAGCAACTACTTTTTGTACGTATGTAATCAGTAATTTTACCACTGATTAATGGATTATGGAAGAATAACAATATTAAAATGTTTTGAGCACGCGAATATCAACTAGATCACTTGGATAAAGCAGTGAAACCTCAAACGTCGCCCGCAGTATCAAACTTTTCGCTCACGCAGTGGCAAACATTTACACACTGCAAACCATGTGTAATCTCATTAAAATTACATGATGCTGCCGATTCCTAAAGGTTTGACATTGTGCTCTATTTGAAGTTAGTTACTCCAATAAAGAAAATTCGCACGTTGCTTTGAGTAGGGGTTTTGATGTACCTAAGCTGAATTTAAGGCAGTTTCATGTGAGTTACAGACGAGAGAATGTAAAGGTGTACGTGCCTTTAATGTATGTACGTAATGCCACTGGTTGTGTTATCTTTTCGACTGTCAGCAGGAAGTAAAAAAAATCAGTAAAATGAAACAAGGGCACGGTCACGTAATTGCCCCGGATATAATATTTAAGACGACAGTGGCCTTATTTTGATGTCAACCGTGCTGGAAGACTATCATTTCGGAGTGAAGTTGTCATTGAAAATCGTGAGCAGGAATACTGTGTGTCTAATAATAACGGTCATACACGGCTGGCTTAAAAGATTGCGTGAAAAATCGCGAAAGGCTTTAACACCCACCCACCCCCACCGGGGCTGCAATACCTCAGTTTCAGCTTTTCTCGAGTGCTACGACAAATGTCTGTATAAAGCCAAACGTGTATTATCCCTATACGACCAACACCTCTGTTGTCCTCTTTTACCCGAACTCTACCCAAGCACCATCCGTCAAAAATGATAAATATATATACAAATGTTATATAAATCTGGAAAACCTATTATAGTCCTAAAGCAAAGAGGCTCAATACTTAGGTGTATGCCACTAGTGGTGGAGATACGATTCATAACAAGGAAAATGGAGACATGAACTTATGCAAAAAAGCAACATCTGGACAAGGTCATATATATTTATGCTGCGTAATATATAAATTGCATACCTTTTTGTTGCTATATTAGAAATTCATTTTGTTATTTTTCCAGATCTGGAGAATCATTGTTTTGCCTTCACAGGTTGTAAGAATGTTTTGTACATGAATCAGTCGCAAAAGAAATTGGAATGGAATAATGAATTCAATAGACAATTAGAATATTTGATTTAGTTTTGTTAAAATTGCTCTCCCTCAAAAATAATAAACCCAAATTAAAATATGTGAGCACAACAATTGGAACATGTCCTTGAGTAAGTTTTCTTTACGGCTAGATGGTTAAAATTATGTCCTAGAAACACTTAAAAAGCAGGTGCTTCCGTAGGTTTCGCAGCCCTGGAACCCCAACATGGGTTCTATTCCACATACCCATTGCCTAGTTATTTAGCCCACCCGCCCACGCTTGCGAACGATATTTTTGGATCCACCCCTAAGAATACTGTGATTTTTCAGTTTCACTAGATTTCTTCTCCGTGATTTAACATTCTCTTGCTTATTAAGCACCTGTACACTGTTGGAGTATTATCATAGGTAGGAATAATACAAAAATATGAAGGAAAAATCTACAATTCAAAGATTTTACGCTAAGGAATGGTTTTATTTCTTAAGAAATGGATACCCGAAGAAAAGCTGTAGCTTTCTATTCAAATAAAATAAAGATCGTTTACACTTGTAGAAGAATTCAAGAACTCCCAGCTAACACTCAACGTTTCTACAGTGTTGCTATAAGGTTGTGACTTTGTTACATGAGGATATAACATCGAGGCAACGTTGTTAAAACACTGTACATACTCATAATGATAATTGTTATCCAAGTTCAAAAGTATACAAAATATTTTAAATAATATGAACATGTACTGAGTATACCCGTTTACACAGGAAATGGTGTGCTTTATTCTTAGATAATATGTTATCCTTTTACAATGTCATCCCGACGCTGTGTTAAACATGCAAATCGGAGGGGGCATAACTGTTTCGTACGTTTTTATTGTCATTTCCTAAAGAAATAATTGACGAAAGTTTGCAGTGTGTGTCGAAAAATGTTCTTCGTCGCTTTTATGTTTGTAAACACGAGGTATGTTTGTAACACTTCTGATACCTGCAGGACTAAACTGTAGCTGAAATACGCGGTATTTTCAATTGTTTTCAACGGTTAATTACGTTATAAAGTTGCATCTTTATTTATAGAAAATAACGTTTTTATTGTGACATTGAGCAATTTTGTGCTGATTGCGCTACAGTAGTCGTCTCGCATAACGAAACCCTTTGCTAAGTGGCAAAGTGCTCTATACATAATATTATATACATTCTTGTGTATTTGTCTGGTCTTTATCTGAATATTGGTATATCGATGAATAGATTAGGGTCGTAACGAACATCTGGATAACTACTGACGGTCCAAGCATTATCAATGACCTGTTATATAATTTGATATATGGTTAACCCCACCCGCTCAGCCCCACCTCCTAATATCATGCTCATTTAATATGTTCAGCAGATATAAAATAAAAATAAGATACAAGTACAGTAATCTGCAACTCAGATTTATTATGCAGACCAATGCTATACAAGGATTGTAATCTGCAATAATAAGTTATGAGGCCGACCAATGCTATACAAGTATTGTAATCTGTAACTCTAATTCATTATGCAGACTAAAGCTATACAAGTACTGTAATCTACAGTTATAAGTTATGATGCAGACTAATCCTATACAAGTAACTCTAATTTATTATGCAGACTAATGCTATACAAATACTGTAATCTGTAACTCTAATTTATTATGCAGACTAATGCTATACAAGCACTGTAATCTGTAACTCTAACTTATTATGCAGACTAATGCCATACAAGTACTGTAATCTACAGTTATAAGTTATGATGCAGACTAATCCTATACAAGTACTATAATCTGTAACTCTACTTTATTATGCAGACTAATGCTATACAAGTACTGTAATCTGTAACTCTAGTTTATGATGCAGACTAATGCTATACAAGTACTATAATCTGTAACTCTAATTTATTATGCAGACTAATGCTCTACAAGTACTGTAATCTGTAACTCTAATTCATTATGCAGACTAAAGCTATACAAGTACTGTAATCTACAGTTATAAGTTATGATGCAGACTAATCCTATACAAGTACTATAATCTGTAACTCTACTTTATTATGCAGACTAATGCTATACAAGTACTGTAATCTGTAACTCTAGTTTATGATGCAGACTAATGCTATACAAGTACTGTAATCTACAGTTATAAGTTATGATGCAGACTAATGCTATACAAGTACTGTAATCTGTAACTCTAGTTTATGATGCAGACTAATGCTATACAAGTACTGTAATCTGTAACTCTAATTTATGATGCAGACTAATGCTATACAAGTACTGTAATCTGTAACTCTAATTTATGATGCAGACTAATGCTATACAAGTACTGTAATCTGTAACTCTAATTTATGATGCAGACTAATGCTATACAAGTACTGTAATCTGTAACTCTAATTTATTATGCAGACTAATGCTATACAAGTACTGTAATCTGTAACTCTAATTTATTATGCAGACTAATGCTATACAAGCACTGTAATCTGTAACTCTAATTTATTATGCAGACTAATGCTATACAAGTACTGTAATCTGTAACTCTAGTTTATGATGCAGACTAATGCTATACAAGTACAGTAATATGTACCTCTAATTTATTATGCAGACTAATGCTATACAAGTACTGTAATCTGTAACTCTAATTTATGATGCAGACTAATGCTATACAAGTACAGTAATCTGCTATTTTAAGTTATGATACAGAATGATACTAATGCAACCTTTCTATAACTTTACGCAAACACATATACACACTCATACATTCACGTAACACCATCACTATTTTCTTCCTTTCATATTTCATTTGTTTTATCTCTAGAAAAATAAATGTAAAGTACTTAGAGTTTGTGTCATTGTGACAATCGGTCTGCTTAACATTGTGTAACATGTGAGTTCCACTAGATTTAGAAACTGAAAACATTGATTATGTTGCAATTATCATTCACGCACGACAGAACAAACCATATGATAACGGTTTATTGGCAATCATACAGTGTATCAACTCCGACAAGTTTCTGTTCCATTTACTATGTTTAGTCGAATTCAACACGTATGATGGGTAAATAAACAAGTACAAGAACATGAGCATATTTGTGTTATAGCAAATATTTGCGAATACAATATCATAAAATGAATAAATCATATTAAATGTGTCTGTTTCAAGTGACTGGCAATGCATGAATCACATTATACTGTAAATACCATGCATACAGTGATTGTTACTGCAATGTTGCTCAAATAATGATTTCCCACGGGGTATTTCTACTTTATAACTGATGATATCCTGACGCATATTCTATAATCATTGATCAGCAAATGTTGGAGAAGAATATTCTCTATTTCGATGAAAATTGTATGGCGTTTCCACTTTAAACCTAAGGGGTCAGCAATACTTTCTGTAAAAATTTCTTGCACTGTCTCATTTCATGGAATGATCAGCATTTTCTTTTAATACATAGTTATATATTTGTCTATTCCAACACCCACCTAGCTAATATAAGATACATAGCTAGTTAAAACATAATTTGTAGCGTATTGTTTTAATAGCTTTCTATGCCTTTGTGTCACCTACATTTTCAGTAACTAATTATGGTCTAGGAGAAGCTTATTGAAATGATAGCACGCACCCTGTTTCCCTGTACGTACCCTGGATTATATCATTAGCATGACACAAAGAAAGCTCTTGGATTGTCGTGTAGGAAAGAACGACACGCAAAACAAGCTGATAATAATCCACTAATCTAGAATAAGGACAACCATAGGGCGATTCCATTCAATGAGGCAATTGGTTGGTAGCGCTATTTATAGTTACATGTAAGATATATATCATAAGCTGAATGATAATAGAAGACAAAGTCCGAATTTGGTGACATTTTCAAAGCTGCACTATACAAGCTTGGCACGTGGTACGTTTCGAGTGTTGGTTCGTCGCAGAGAGAGAGAGAGAGAGAGAGAGAGAGAGAGAGAGAGAGAGAGAGAGATTATTAGATAATATTATGTTCCACATTAGAACTCGAGAAAACCGACCACGTATGTGACGAAGATTTTAACATTGTCAGGGGTGCATCCAGAATGTCGTTAAGGAGGAGGGCAAAGAATTATGCGAGGCGCCTTTGCGATAGAACCTCATGTGAGGGATCGGCTATTATGCTCCAGGAAGTACAGCATGTTACTCGTATAATAACTTTAACCTTTTAACCTATAAGAAAACTTACTCTAGGAAACATTCCAGATGTTTTCAAACTCATTGTTAAAATTAATCGACCTACCTGATCAGTCAAGGAGAGACTCTAATCCTGAGAAGGTATACAACTAATCGTACTGGTAGCGTCACCATTGTACAACAAGTATTGATTAAAAAATCGCATGTGAACATTATTTGATTTTATTATATGCGGAATACTTCAGTGTAGAGGTGTGAGAGACGAACATATACAGCTAAATATAATCATGAGATAATTTAATAGAGACGGCGTACTTGATTTGGCGTTCAGCATACACCTTCCACTGATCCGCCAAGTTCAGTTACACGGTGCAGTGTTCGGGACAAGAACTTTCTGCACATTCTCAACAGTAGGTGCCTGTGGTGTATTGATGTGAGCACAGTGGCGTCAGTCATCTAAGAATGTAGAGAATGCAAAATTTTCATAAATAGATTTTGTTAATCTACATTAATGCTCTACAACAGCAGGAAAATTTTAAATTTGTATAAAAAAATAGCCTTGTTTGTTCAACATATATATACACTATCATCTCAAATACATAAGTGACATGTGATCAGTAAAGATTGTATGTGAACGTGGTTATGATTCCGCATTACTAAAATTAAATTTAATTAAAGATTGTTGTTCTAAAATTTAATTTAAATATAGCCTAACCAAAGTCTATTAATCTGAATGATCTGCACCTTAAATGTCATCAAAACGTCCAGACTAAACGTATTGATCACTATCGAGGTTTACGATGATTGCCACCTACTAAATTCGGTCAAGACAAGAGGATGTTAACTTATCATAATAAATGACAGTGTAGTACGGTATTTCTTCAACACGCGCAGCTTTCATTGTGACACCACAACCCACGACATTTCAGTACAGTTTGTAGTGGATCAGACTTTAGGTTAATCTCTTCCAAAGATATTTACCAACCTTAACCTTGCATTTTACTGTATACATTTCACGGGGTGTGCAAATAATAACCTTCCAAAGGTGTATGGAGGTGTGATTATCTAAATAAAATGAATTATCGCCATTATACTTATGTATAATCAAATTCTGAAAAAGACCGCTAATACCACATTAATGTGTCTGAAAACCTACATGATCTGTATGACTTGTATTATAGGACAGACGCATTCGAATCTTAATCCAATTGTGAAATTTAAACTATTTTGCACTCGTTAAATTCTAAAGCTTTGCAGGATGTGTTGCCAATTAGCGATTTTCTTTTGTTGGAGTTTAGTAGTTATCTTTATACTCAGACTGCAAAACAACACCACCACCACCACCACCACAAAAAGCCCACAATAAACTAAGCTTTGATCGTTATCAGAGCCTACCTGATAACGTTTTTATGTAATGCAGATGTATGTTTTTCGTAGATATTTGCAACGACAAATGTTCAGTCATCCCCGGTCTTGATATATATATATATATATATATATATATATATATATATATATATATATATATATATATATATTCTTTAGTGTAAAATAAAGAGACTTATTACACATATAAACACCCATAAACACATTAAATATGTATAGTACAGTCGGAAATGGTTGACTAAAAGTAATTAGTAGTCAAATTATCAAAGATACAAGCTGCCGGCGTAGATAGTTCCTGTTTTCTTTAACTCAGAACTTGCATAATATACCATCTAACAATTATTCGAAGAAATGAAACAAAAAATCACAGAAAATATTAATGCTAACTCATTTGTCAAATTCGCTAGTAATGCACTGATTAAAAAATCGAAACTGAAATTGGTTGGCTTGTATGCACGGTGTTTAATGTATACATGCATGCATATTTCATTCCAAAAATGCAGGCTATTGTAATAAATCATTTGTAACTTACGTTCTTGATCTCAATGCACCAAAGATGAGAAAAATATTTAAGTACTTCCTGTAAATGCTCGTAGATTAAAAAACTAGAAAATAAATAGTTTGACAGTCATTAGACACTTTTGCTTCAGACAGACTTTTGTATGGTCCAAGATTTAACATTAATAGAACATATAATGTTGAAAAATGGCACGGATTTATCAGAAGGTTCACCGTGCAGGAAGCTACTTCCAAACGACCGAGAACCATTGGACATCTAGAATGTTTATAAATGCATGGAAAATCTAACATATTAAAATAGATACAAGAGCATGTTTGAGATGAGAGTGAATCAAGATGTGCCTGTCTATTTATAATTGTTATTTTCAGCTTGATTATTAATACCAGAATAAAACGTTTATACATAAAAACCTTGACAAATGTGATATTAAAAAGTACATATCAAAGAGACAGACAGACAAAGAGCAAGGCGTAGAATCATTTAATGAACATACAGAAATGTAATCATTTGATTTGAGGGGCATGAAATTGACTTATGATTATGTTTTGTAACAATCACAGTAGCTGTAGTAGGACTGTTGGAGAATTGAAATGCCGATCTTTGTATTAAAGATCCATATTTTGTCCAAACAGTGCTACATGTCTTGTGTTCGTGCACCTATATGCTAATATATTACAGCAGATTCTGCGGGGTCAGTTTAATGTCAGTCGAAATATATATATATATATTTCTTATTGGATATAGGGACGTCATGCCAGGCAAGGGATTAGCTTTGTAATAAAGATGGAGTTTAATGGTATTTTGGTTTTTTGTTTGTCGTGGTATAAACTGTAGTTGGCGAATCACGCCGCTAATAACACCGGATGGTCGTTATGTAAGCTTTTATGTAAGCTGTGTTAGTTGGCAACTGACAGTTTATACCACAATAAACTCAGAAGAAAACCCAACAATAAACTCTTATAATTGCAATTCTTTATAATTTTATTTATGTTTTATTGTATCTTGTGTTTTAAGATATTTCATTTCAGTTTTAGAGCTTTATTGTAGTGTATGAATTCTTGTTGATGGCATCTGCTATGTAGCTGTTTATAGAACGGGGGATTTTCCATCTGCTACATAATATTTACATCAAGATAAAGAAATAATTCTACGAATGGTAGGCGATCTAAGGCTTTGAACATCCCTTAGCATGGTCTTAATCTTTTCTTTAAATTGCCATATGTGATCTGAATAGAAGTTCAATATTCAATGCAAAGGATATGTTGTTTTGTTTGACATACGAATGACTCTTTGATTTGATCGCACTCATGAGTTCCTTGTGAATTGGCCGAATCGTCATTGTCCAGACACGCGAGTAACCAATTTTCATTTCTTTAAATATATCTTCGTGTTCATAAGTAGTTTAGACTACCTACAGAGGCTACTTACAAATGAAATTAAGGCTATCGCTAAATGGTTATTGTGTATGGAGGTCCAATAGTCAAACAGCGCAAGACATCGAATATGACAGTTACGATGGCGGAGTAACGGGATTTGTACCTCCACCACACATCGTAACTATCAAGGGTCGGCGTCTTATATTGTAGGACTGTGAATCCAATTGTTATAATGTTAGTATATTGTTAGTCTTTGAACCTCCTCTCCCAGTCCCTATATCCATTTACTAAAAGTTTTAAATTCATTTGTAACGAGCCGCAGTATAATTGCTGATCAACGCAGCCCCAATGTTATTCTTGGCAGATTTTGAGTTTCCCAGCTTTTATCCAAACGTAATCAAAGACAGAATTATTTATCTTCCGAAAAGTTATAAAGATTTGTTATTTGAAGATATTAATCAGATATATGTGGGTAATTTTAAAAAAAGTATTGGGTTTTTTAAAATGGTTGAAGTACGAATTCTATTTTGTTTAAAAGACAAAACCAATGCAATGATAAAATGAGACTACTTGTAACTGCTACTGATTCTTTTATCATACTCATGATAAGACAAACAACATGAATGGAGATATGAAAGAGAACATAACATTTTATGAACTATCCTAGGGACAGCCTGTTTTATATCAAACAATTGAATAAAACGGACACCAGTCGGTTTAACAGATGACGAAACCAAAACACTAATTAGAGAGTTGCAAAGTTCTATTCATTCAACACCAACAAGTGTGAAACGAAAATTTGCCAAGGAATCCAAAGCTGTGTAATTAAAAATATATAAAATTTGAGAGCAAGAGTGAGTGTTTGTTCGATCACAACGAAATTATAGAGATAGATTTACTACAATCAGGCAACCGGGAGATGTATAGAATACAATGGACATATTGTTTTGTATATGGCGATGGTAGCCACTTGCATCCTGGTAGTTTCATGATTTTTCTTTTGTTTCTGCTTCAAAGTATCTACAATTTCTCCTTTCCCCTGACTAACATTGCTCTCTTCAATCATTGTTTCCACTGTTTTGTCTTTGGTATAGAGTATGGCCACATTGATTTCTGCGATGTATCACTAAAAGATTCTCTAATTAGGAAAGATGTTTACATTTTTAAGTGGTAACGATTACCATAATCATCAATTATGAACAAACTATTTGTGCCATCGTACCCTATGAATCATTACCTCGAACTACTTATTCGATTTATTCTCTGAATCTATAACTGTTTAATCTACGTGTTGGTGTTGTTTATTTTATAATTTAACTGTTTAATCTAGACTTTCAGTAAACACGTTCTGTGGTAAATCATTTTGCATTGAAAAGTTAGAAAATTGAAAATGTCTTTGTACTCCACCGATATAAATTTGAGTACAACCAATGTTTTACAGTATTATTTTCTTCAGAAATTATTATGTTATTTGGATCCTTTATTCAATTTATTGGTACGAAAAACTACGGCATACTTAGAATACATACCTGATTTAGCTTATTGCTGTGAATGTGCATCTGATCATCGTAAACCAAATGAAAGAAAAGACATACCCAGTTCTACACATAGCAGGTACGCAATCTGTTATTGTTTATATTTCTTAAATCAAGCCAGATAGAATTATTCTCAATGTAAAGCTTGTTAATACTTACCTTAATTTTTGTGTATTTTCCTGATTCATCAAAACAGTACTTTATGGCTTCTATTAACTGATGTATCGTTTCAAAACCCTGGGGATATACAATATTTGCAAAACGGCTATTGTCACCGAGATTATTTCTATTCCTGAATTGGAAATCTTTCATGGATCACTTTCTCCAGTATTATTTACACAGTACCAATACACCTTTTGAAGAACTCATCATGGTAGAATAGGATTGAGCTTAACTAAATGTTATATCAGCTGCAGTGTAGAGGTGGAAGAACACAAGTTCATTTTTGTACTAGTCATTAATTGATTGCGCAATTGATTCGGAGGAATGGAACTATACTGCGGCAATTGTTCTCCACTTCGTAGTCTTGGTTTCCGTCTTCTATCACTTCAAAGGTTATTTCTTGTTTGCAAATGCTACCTTGAACTTGAAATTCTAATGACGAGCACAATGACACAGGAGACAATGATCTGTGAAAACCTGAAAACCATATAGTATTCTAAACGTTTCTCGATTGGCCACAAACTGTACGGCTTCATTAACAGTAGGATGTGCATGATCTGCCCTTGATCTCAGGTAATGATTAATTATACCGTTATCTATGCACAAATCCTTATGTTGTCGTAAAATGTTGTAGTCACATAACTTAAAAAGATTGTTATTTCCCTATATATAATAACAGTAATAATAATAATAATGTGTACTTAGTGCAGCGCCTAATCTTTAAAACTCTAAACGCTTTGAAATATTAGAAAACGCATAAAAACATACACAACGACAAAATTGCAAAAGCAATCACCATGAAGTTACAAATGAAAACTATGCTGGCAATAGTTAAGGAAGTAAACATTATTAAGTCTTTAGGTCTGTTTTTGTAATCGAAGTGGGTGAGCTTTAAGAGCATTGTTGATTGGGATCGTAGTGTCCTAGTTTTTAGATCTATGGGCAATTCGTTGCACTATTGAATGGGATCGTAGTGTCCTCGTTTTTAGATCTATGGGCAATTCGTTCCACTGTTGATTAGGATCGTATAGTGTCCTCGTTTTTAGATCTATGGGCAATTCGTTCCACTGTTGATCGGGATCGTAGTGTCCTCGTTTTTAGATCTATGGGCAATTCGTTGCACTATTGAATGGGATCGTATAGTGTCCTCATTTTTAGATCTATGGGCAATTCGTTCCACTGTTGATTGGGATCGTAGTGTCCTCGTTTTTAGATCTATAGGCAATTCCTTCCACATTGGTGGATCGTGGTCCGCAAATGAACGTTGTCCGTATGACTTCGTTTTAACAGTAGGAACAAAAATGATGCAAGTGTCGGAAAAGGAGCTTAAGTTTCTAGATGAGGTACACACATGGGTGAGGTCAAATTGGTATATTGGACTGGAGCCGTCAACGAACTGTAGCATTGAGGTCAGGTTTTGTGTTTGATTCTGGATCGAACAGGTAGCCAGTGAAGGGTACCCCTAGCAGAGGGAGGTGTGCTTAGTTCTTAGAAATCTAAGGATGATCCGAGCTACCGTGTTTGCAATTTTTTTAATTTTCTGTTGTAGATACTGAGACTGAGTTGACGATATGTTGCTGTGTTTCAAACAAGTCTACACATATTGTTTACCACAGAATTCCTGTCACCTTTATACCCAACAACAGGTTCAAGCTTACAGGTACAATCAGTATATTTGGAGATAGCCTTGGTTTTCCTATATCGGGTTTCTTCGGAGTATATAGAATACGGTGATTTGTCAAACTGAGGTATTATCTGCTTGAGGTATTTCATTTCTTGGATCATGAGAGTGTTGGATTACCGTATGTCGACATTTTATTATTTATATAACGAGAGATGACAGGCTGTACCGAAGATGTTCATTCCGCTAACATTTCAGCCAAGATGTACACCATACAACTTTAAAGCGTATTTTCAACAAAATTATTGAAGCGTTTTAAAGAAACTACAAACACATATAATTACTGGATGTCAAATGCAACTTCTTTGGCAATTGAACCTCCAAATTCAGCAAATCTGTACAACTTGAAAGCATACTAAAATTCACCTACCCAGATGATTTTATGTGGTAGTTATTTATGACTGAGGGTTTAATGTATGCAGAAAATTTGAACATGATACACATTTTGGGCAAATTTTTTTGACTACTTATATGAAACCCTGATATATCCTCTTTATATTCAATATGCAACCACTTTAATATTATTACTGTACAACGTTTGAACAATTTTCATTGGGCTTTGAGTCAAGTAGGATCTTTTGTAATCGTTCACATTTGTATTCATTTTTCATGTCATTCTGCTTAGCCGTCTAAGATGGAGTAGTGTGTCTTTGACAAATCGTCTATTCTTTATTTTAACGGATTCATATTTTCAGTTGGATCCCACTGTTAAATGTTTTATTATATCCCTTCCATTTCACAAGTGCACACTGTTTAGCTTACATTATTTCGGTCTTCAAAATCTGTTTATATCGTCTTGTTGGTCGTCTTAAGATAACATTTCATCATAAAATATCTTATCTATATGCTATTCCTTCAACTATTCCAATGTGTAAACTACCAGATCTCCGTGCCTAATTTTAAAACTCTTCTCTGTAAATCTAAGAAAGCATCTCTTTGCAAATATTGCTTTATAATTTGAAATTCTCTTTGACTAATTTGGCATTTAGGCATTGCGAATGTATCAGTTGTAAAATGACCAAATAGATTGGTCCATGCTTTTCATGGGGTTCTTTCTTGCTAGACTTACTCGTTTTAACTGGAGTCGTTTCCACTGAAGCATGATAAGTGTTACTGTACTTATCAATTTGCTTTGGTAATATGTCAACCAGTTTTATGGTTTTGTCGTGAATGAAATTCTCCCACACTGTAATCTTAAACCTTTTTACTGCGCAATATTTTATTGTCTGAGCAAGTTAAATAGTAATCTGTCTTTTCTTTTTCCGACAAATCCTTAACTTCTTTGTTGTGAACTTTTTCATCATCGAATTGGTTATTTTCTGATCATGGATCTTTGAAGAGTTCTTGGAAAGCATTATATATGTCAGGACCTTTTTGTTTTTACATTCGTAACCCATGCTTATTTGCATAAACATATGCATCACTGTCAAGACGTATTTGTATATATCGTGGGATCTTTGTATAGCTTGAATGTTAACGAGATCTGTCCAAAACTGATCATCGACGTGACATAAAAACTTTTGGAGCGGAACTTTGTTTTTGCTTGGTCGTGCATCACTTAGGTGGATTAATTATTACGCCCTTTTCAATTCACTGTTCTTTATGTTCAATTTAACTTGCTCGAACGATTATCATTTATGTTAGTAACTGAACTTTAAGGATCTTAGTAATAATGACTTAAATACAGTTCTTTGTCAGTATTTGCAACAGTTTACAAACATGCAGAAAATACTTTACAAGCGATAAATTGTATCTTGGTGTTATCAACAAGCTGACGGGACATCCATCCGTAACATTACCCTCCATTTTCTGCAATTTGCAACTTTAATCAATCGTTTCTAATGTTTTCATGACTTCAAATTCATCTTAAATTTTGCCATTCCCTTGTGCTTTTTAAATAAAACTTTGTCCTCCGTAAATTCTGTTTCTTTTTGGTAGACTGCATGCCGACATTTACATATGCTAAATCTTAGAGCTGTACTATAAATTTGACTGCATACAAATTTTGATATCTATCTACATCAAACCTATAATTTATTTAGTCTTCATTCGCAATTATCTTGTTTCGTGACTGATATAAAAAAACCTCAACATTTATGTTCTCTTCCATTTATTTTGTGACACAACTAGCTATGACAACACTTTTATTCCACCAACGCATGGAAATAAATACACATTAACTTGTTGAATTGACTGATGATTTTATCATAAACTTGTAAAATATTTCTACCACCACACCAAATACTGTCGAAAATATCGCAATATAGCTTCGTACCAATAATTTTGAGACCGCTCCGGCGGCCTAGTGATTGAAGTGTCCGCCTCAGATGCGGGAGGTCGCAGGTTCAAACCCCAACCGAGTCATATCAAAGACTTATAAAAATGGTACTAACAGCTGCCTCGCTAGGCGTTCAGCATTAAGAGGCTAGTGTTAGGACTAGTAGGTCTGATGTCAGGATAATGTGACTTGGTGGGGCATCATGATACAAGTCTCCGGCAAAGTCGCCCCAGTACTTGATATCACTATGAACTGCCACACTGCAGAGCTACGTTACAAATCCAAGTCACACACACACACACACACACACACACACACACACACACACACACATAACAATGTTGAAATTATTTTGCGGATCGCTCAAAGTGCAATCAAGAATGTAGCCTATGATCCAAAGAGTCAATGATATATTTGATTCATAAACATATAAATGATCTAGAAATCTGTGATCAGTTTACTCATTTAAATGAAGGATTATTTATTTATTTATTTATTTTGCGTTGGACAAAATAATAATATTGTCAGTTTCAATATGGTCCAACTCTCCGTTATAAACTACTATTACATGCATCGCTCTGAAAATACGAAGGGAATGAGCGCGTTTAATGTTTTACAACAATGACCTTGAACAACGTGTTATTTTGCCAAATAAGAAAAGACAGACAAGTGAAATTTCACAGATTAAAGAATTAGCATGAGCGTAATATATATTAAAACATCACTCAACAAAAATACACATTTTATGATATACAGGTTCTAATAACACTGATTATACTACAAGCAACCTAACGAAAATACGTATTAAACTGGATGGTATGTTTATTAACGTCATGGACAGACACTACTTGAAGACAGGACTGGAGTACATCAGGAAAATTAGCTTTACGGTGCTAATATATTATAGACTTTAGATGTGAATAGGCATCCGAATATGCACTTAATAGATCCATTGCATGCCAAATTGATTGGATCCAATACTGCCTTCACTAACTGATGTTATTAATACCTCTCTCTCAACTGGCGAATTCCCATCATTTTACAAAACTGCCATTGTAAAGCCTCTGCTGAAGAAACCAACACTCGACCATAATGATTTAAAGAACTACCGCCCAGTTTCTAATCTCCCATTCATGTCAAAAATCTTAGAAAAAGTTGTTCTATCCCAACTTGTATCTCATCTGAATTCAAACAGTCTTTTTAGCAATGTACAGTCTGCATATCGCCCTTGCCACAGTACTGAAACTACTCTTCTGAAAGTAGTCAATGACCTTCTCTGCTTTGGATGGCGGAAAGATTACAGTCCTCACTCTCCTTGACTTGTCTGCAGCATTTGACACTATAGACCATGATATATTACTTCACCGTCTCCAGCATGTATTTGGCATTCATGATACGGCCTTACTATGGTTCAAGTCCTACTTGGTCAACAGGACACAAATTGTGTCCGCAAATGGAAAACACTCCAGCCCAGTTGAACTATGCTGTGGTGTTCCACAGGGGTCTGTTCTTGGACCTGTTCTCTTCATTCTATACACTCAGCCACTCTCAAGTGTCATAGATCATCATCCAGTGTCTCACCAATTGTATGCTGATGACACCCAAATATACAAATCTAGCCATCCAGCTGAAGTTGAAGCTACCATCCAAGGCGTAGAGAGGTGCATTTCCGATGTGAAATCATGGATGACATGTAACAAGCTGCAGATGAATGATGATAAAACTGAAGCCATCCTGATTACAACACAAAGACTTTCTCATTCATATCCTTTACCTCAGACAATAAATATCAGCAACACCAACATTAAATTCACACAGTCAGTACGAAACCTCGGTGTCACTCTCGACAGTACTCTCTCGTTGCACCAACATGTCATGAACATATGCAAGGCTGCATATCTTGAGCTGAGACGAATCAGCTCCATTCGCAAGTATCTTTCAGCTGATGCCACTAAAACACTTGTGTGTTCCTTAGTACTTTCAAGACTGGACTATTATAACTCAATTCTGTCTGGTTCGTCTCAATATCTACTTCAGAAACTTCAAAAGTTCAAAACACAGCTTCTCGGATCATCCTTAGAGTACCACGATCAGAACACGCCTCCCCCTGCTCTGTACCCTACACTGGCTATCCATCGATCCAGAATTAAACACAAAATTTGTTCTCTGTGCTGCGTTTCACTGACGGGCTCCAGTCCAACATACCTATCTGACCTCACCCATGTGTACACACCTGCAAGATGCTTACGCTCCTCTTCTGACACTCGTATTCTCATCATTCCCATATGAAGAGGAAATCATATGGACAACGCTCTTTTGCATACCAGGGCCCAGCAACATGGAACGAATTGCCCACTGCACTTAGACACAAGACACAGTGATCTCATTCAAGAGCGCTCTTAAAACTCACCTATTTCAACTGCAAGAACAGACTTAAAGACCTAATAATGTATCCTTGCCTTAAATATTTACGGCATATTTCTGTTTCTACTTTCGTGGTGTTTGTTTTTAATTTTGTAATCATATCATTATATATGTTTTTTAAGTTTTGTCAAATGTTGTAAAGCGCTTAGAGCTTCTAAAGATTAGGCGCTATACAAAGTCTTCATTATTATTATTATTATTGTTATTGAGCCAATCTGGCATCATACCTGTACAACCCAACATATCCGGACAACCTGTGACCAATAAGCAGAGTTCCATTGAGAAGCTGAGGAAACACAATGGCGACAAAAACAAGGTTCGTCCGTTTTATTTCACAATTGATCACAGTTATAAAAATTGATTTTTTTTTTTTCCTACACCGCACGTGCGATTTGGCACATTTTTCAAATTATCACATTGACGGGTATTGAATTTCGCATTGATTCATCAATAAACACCCTACCATTCTGAGGATTTGTTAAGTATTTTCCATAAAATAAATTCATTACAATACGTGAGACAAAGAGCATGCTGTGTGAAAATTATGCAAGAACTAGGCGAGAGTCATCAGTATGGACATACATTTCTTTACATGGTCTGATTACCAATGCATTATGATGAGAAAAGGCTGTAGTAATATCTTCTGCTTAAAATAGAGTCGTCAAAAATTAGAAAAATTGAAAAGTATTATGTAGATAAAGATAATTTTATTATCCTTATATACTCTCTTATAAATCAAGTCCTTATATACTCTTATAAATCAAGTCCTTATATACTATCTTATAAATCAAGTCATTATATACTCTCTTATAAATCAAGTCCTTATACACTCTTTTATAAACCAAGTCCTCATATACTCTCTTATAAATCAAGTCCTTATATACTATCTTATAAATCAAGTCTTTATATACTATCTTACGAATCAAGTCCTTATATACTATCTTATATATCAAGTCTTTATATACTATCTTACGAATCAAGTCCTCATATACTCTCTTATAAATCAAGTCCTTATATACTATCTTATATATCAAGTCTTTATATACTATCTTACGAATCAAGCCCTTATATACACTTTTAGAAATCAAGCCATCATATGCTCTATTATGAATCATGTCCTTATATACTCTCTTATAAATCAAGTCCTTATATACTATCTTATACATCAAGTCTTTATATACTATCTTATAAATCAAGTCTTTATATACTCTTACAAATTAAGTCCTTATGGACTCTCTTATAAATCAAGTCCTTATATACTTATAAATCAAGTCCTTATATATTCTTTTATAAATCAAGTCCTTATATACTATCTTATAAACCATGTCCTTATATACTCTCATAGAAATCAAGTCCAACTGCAAACTAAACCAGGGACTAATTTGTTCGTCCTGCTGATTACTCCTAGAAAACTGCGTAGTCCCCAGCAGAATGCAGTTGGCAGATGGATTTGACTATCATAGACGGTAACACTCTGATCGCTTTATCCAGGTTCCCGATCACCATCCCCCAAGCTTCCCGATCATACAATGATCACATTAACATTGTGATAGAAAAGCTAAAGTGTGTGTACACCAATTTGTTGCCTGGAATTTGGCGCATTTGATGGCGAGTGACACTATTTTTAAATTAGCAAGTTAGATTTTGCGCAGATAATACAAGAAAAAGAAACTAAAATTTTAGCATTGACACTGAATATAAATAGTCCAAACAAACGTGCAAAAGAACGTAATTTGTTTCATCACATGTAAGATCTGTAGCCTTCAGTATGTGGGAGAAACTGAAAAGATACACAAAAGGATAAAACTTCACATATCTGATTGGTTTGATATGATGAGACACATATATCAAAACAAGTAAATATTTTTATTTACCTCTCTTGTGGTCTAGTGGTTAGAGCGTCAGCCTCGGATGCGGAAGGTCGCGGGTTCGAACCCCGGCCGAGTAATACCAAAGACTTTAACAAGTGGTACTAACAACTGCCTCGCTTGGCGCTCAGCATTAAAAGGTTAGTGTTAGGACTGGTCGGCCTGGTGTCAGGATAATGTGACTGGGTGGGAGGGATATCATGCTACATGTCTGCGGCGTGATGCCCCAGTGCTAGACATCACTTAAACTGTCACACTGCAGACATCGTAGCGATATGACTGAAAAATTGTTAAACTGAAAAACAAAACAAAAGGATCAGACTTCACGTGTCTCATTGGATGACAAAGAAGCTGTTAGGAAGTCCAGTCGCAGAACACTTTTCCTCGCGTGACCACACTTTCAGTGAGATAACTCTTATTGAAATGGCTCACAACCCAAACTGGAGTTCCGAAACCCAAAAAGAAAATCAATCTTACTGGTTACGCCGCCTTAGAACATTGAAACTATGCGGTTTCAACCAAAGGACTAGAAAAAGACAGTCACGCACAAATACAACCATTATATTCCTGCTGGCACATTTTCTTTTAAATAATTTTCTATCTTCCCTTATCAGTCACCCAATAATTACTACTAAAACAATCAAATATCCGGGGTATAATCTGCAGCTACATAAATGTACATAAAATAACAGATGGCGATATGGCTCGTCGATTTCTATCTAGGTCAATACAAAATATTTTTCAGGATCAGCCTCAAGCTGAAGCAAACTTGTTTAAACATTTAAAAAATGTTCAAGCTTGTATTCCTGTAGAAACAGTCATGCAAAGTGTTGCAACATCAACGACTTTTCTGGCGTTTCTTTGTTTGTCTTGTCTCTGTTTTGTGTTGGCCTTTGGAAAAAGACTCATGTAAATCGAAGGCGCTCAGGCTAGTTAGAAATTAGTTTTGCAATGCTCGTTGTCAGTTTATTGCACTTATCTTAATCAATCCCTGACACGCATGTTCCCTTGCTGGATCCAGTGCACTTGAGAGAACTGTTATTGGCCATATGATTTGTATTACTCATATATATTAAATATCTTTGAATAGAGATAAACAGTTTTATTTTATTTTTATTTATTTATTTATTTTTGTTATGTATAATGAACATTACTTTTTAAAAAAATAATATATTTTATCTTGTTATATTATTGACAGATGTTCAATATTTCATCAGAACTCAAAATATATAATGAAAACTTATGGTGTGATTATAAGTATTACTTGTATTTACACAAAGGTCAATTGATTCCAATTCCTTCCTCATGTCTAGAGTTGCTGATGTAAACAATAGAAGATTGCAGTGTACATATTAGAGCTATCCATGTCAAAGTGTTGAACAGTGTTCCAATCGCCATACATTATAATTGACGAAATTAAAAAGAATTGACCCTATTGTTATCTACGGTTATTATCATTTTCAAATTTACAGCAGTTATTTCATTAACTTCTATGTCTATACACAAATCTTTCTTGACTATCGCAGCAATTCCTATGAATTAAAAATTCGAAATTATTTCTTATAAAAATATGGGGACCACAACCCTATTATTAAATCATTTAGAACTTATACATTTGTATCCCTTTCATAGGGTTTGTTGTTTTGACAATGCGTTTTTTCGAAATATACTATAAACATATGTCACTTTTCTTGAAGCCAATGAAAATGTCTTGTCCTTTACAGTGTGAATGTCGCAGGACTCTGACTTTCAGCAATAAAATTTGAATGGTATAATCCATACCAGCAGAAGACACGTTGCAAAATCATGTTCGCTTATAGGAACAAATAAATTAGTTATCACTTCCAATTTCCCATTTGCATGGTTTCCGCGTCCACACTCGAACCGGTATAAAATCATTCACGCCGGCTCATTTAACTAGAGGAAACAATAAAATGGACGATCAATTACATATATCATTTTAGTGAAAGAAAGTTCCTGGATATTTAATAAAGGCAACATTCGTGGATTTGTTAAACTACCGAAAAATACGAAAAGCTGACAGACTGTCAAAATTGGGAGAAATACGTACACGAGAAGAGAAAGAAGCAATTCCTATCGAACACTGGCAAGTTTTATGCACAGGTAAATGAAATCGACATGATAAAATAATATACACAGAAAGGGTGGGCATACATATCAATTGCAATTGAATGAAGGAAAACATGAAAAGCATGATTGAGATTAATATATCTATGTATGAATGTGTAAGAAAGACTGCAACAGTGATACTAAGTGATTAATGTAAAGACAAAGAATAATTAATGAATAGGTGAAAGCGAAATTCCGAGGAAAGAAATAAATGATGAAAAAATGAACGAAATTACATAATGGATGAAAGAATGAATTATGGATCAAGAAAACATTGATAAAGCAAGCATTTGAAAAGACAAAATTAATGAATCAGTGAACGAATTGGCGATGGACGAAACGAGAACTGAAATATAATAGTAGCACGGGTGAACGTTAGCTAGAGAGTAATATGTTTTTGAATTTCATACAGGGATACCTGAACACAAGAATAACGTTTTAAAAAATATAGCAAATGTATGTGGATGCTAGTAACTCGTTGTGCTCTTACCTCTCGAGGGATGCGACTATAATAAATAACAAAATACAAATTTCCAGATTATTCTGAATTAGGAAGGGATCGTCTGCTACGATTTAACAGGAAAATAACATTGCAGAGCAAGCAGGGCAGACAGCTGACCAGTACTATTTATAGCAGAACATTTTGTTTGGTTAGGGATAGTTGACCGTCTCACTTGTGTTGAAATAACAGTTACTGGTTTAGCAGAAATTTACCTATCGCTACTTGTCAATCACGATGGATTAATTAACCAATCAGCGAGCTTAAAATAGACACACCTCCAGGCATTGCTTAAGTCCGCCATTTTCCTCCGACAAGCTGATTATGATAAGTATTTACAAAGTTTGCAATGATTTGTTGATTTCTCGATCGATAACGGTGAAAAGAAGTCTTGTAATTCTGACAGTCAATATCCAGATCGTCTAAATGGAGGAATTATATGTATTCCTTTCCCGAAACATAGGCGAAACTTCGATGGATAACGACTTGTCGCGTGTACGATCAGCTGAATAAAGACACATTTGATGGCATTACAACGTGTTTGTTTGCATAAAGTATGTCCCGTTGATAGCTTGAAAAAAAAAAGAAATTGAAATTGAAAAATATATATGTAAAAATTAGCGTTTAAAGAATATAGGTGGAGAATCTCCTAACTTTCGGGCTTTGATATATATTATTTATTCTTGTATAGGAAGCACTGAACCCAAGGCTGCATTATTTTAAATTTTGGAAATTTACACTTTAATGTTGGCTTGTCCCAAAATTAATGATTTATCGTCTCGATCTTTCAGACACTAGAGTGGCGCTTTACTTTCTCATTGGGTTGAAGGAGGGATGGGGATACAAAAAATGTAATTAGTAATAAAGAAATACAAAATAAAGGTTTGAAATAATTATCTTCCAATATATTAAGCATGCATTTACATGTTTACACCAACAGACATCATTGATCAAAATTTCATCTGACGAACATAGCAGAACTTAAAATTATTATGTACAACAGTATACTTCTGAAGAGTAATTATTTACGATTTTGTTATTAATTTTTAATTCATATACTTCCAAGGCGGCATAAACATAAGTCAGATAAAATTAACAAGGATAACATTATATGCTAAATACATCAGCATCTTTTGGAGCAAGTTTCCTTTCATACGAATAAGTTCTTAAACAGCTTTACAATTGATTGTTATTATTATTTACTGAAATAAAACACTTAGGTTATTAATGTACGAACTTGAACTACATACATCAATATTGTCTACTGCAGTATAATTAATGCAACTTTGTAATTTTATATTTTCAAGAATAATACAAATCACATTAAATAAACATATCACTTAAACTGAACATATTTCTTTACCAAATACTGCATGTTTGTCGGAGGTTAAGTCACGTGATTTGGTACGCGGAGCGATCTATCGTCTGGCGTAAGGTCAGTTCCCCGAGTCTTGAAATTTAGAGCTCAAGTGAGAGAATTGTTTGCTCTAGAAAGAATTCAGAAATTGTAATTCACTTTAGTCACTACTTTTGAAAAAAGATTTGAACTTTGTTCTAATGAAATAGATTATTTGACAGTTGCAGAACTAAAACTGTAGTGCTCCTTAATTCTCTCAAGAAACTGTTCGCTATGCCTCCAATTTGAATTACTTAAAACCTAATAGCTTCTCGTTTCCACCTAGGCTCCAATGGGGTCCATGCAACTGAAATTATTCATCAATCTCATCGCTGTTTGGACGTAAAAACGAAATGCGATAGTCTGTCACTATGATTGAAAGAGTGGGTTGGATGAGTCAAGAAACAAAGGCCTGTTATGAAAATCACAGATTTACTATATATATATGTTCCTACATGCGATTGCTGAATATATCCGTTCTTGTAACGGAATCGCTACACATTGCCTATTTAAGGATACAAACTATTTTGTACACATAACAAACATTATTTATAATACAATTCTGCCATCATAACATATATGGAACTGTTTCATTCACTTAACAGATATGAAATTGTATGTTCACTTAACAGTTCTGAAATTCCATTACCCATGACTCCAATTGCTGCGGTGCTAAATAACCCACTCGTTTTCATGTTCCGAACACCAAACCAGACCAAGACAAACCAAACCCAAATCATTAGCAATGAACTAAGAGGCAACATCGTTTTCCATTAATAGGATTTAGCGCAATCGTTTGTTAATTGTGCGTTTAATTACGAATAGATCAAAACATAGCAGATATAATGTATGAAACATGGAGGTTCTTAATACTTCATGTCCATATACAAACATCACAATCAATGTGATCGTCATCTACAGCACCTCTTTGTAAAAAATTGTATTGTTCTGTACGTTTAGTTTGTGGTTACCATGATGATCCGAAAGGGGAAAGGTGAAATAGGACATACGCAAAGCAACAGTTACGTAACCTCGGGGTTCTAGTATATTAAACATGTGGAGTTATCTTATTTAATCGGTCGTTTGCACCGCATGTTGGCACCAGGTTACCTTTCCGGCAACGAAGATAGAACTCTTTCGACCCCAATTTATTTAATCCATACCAGAATTCAAGCCGTTGCAGATTTCGCACATCAACGTAAAGACTACTTTATCAGCACATCACCTCTAATTATTTCATTCCTCTCAGAAAGTTTCTGTCAGCTCAAAAACGTTTTGTTGGCTGTAGGGTGAACAAATATTTCTCAGGACCTTCTACACTAATAGTTTCGCTATTTATTGATACCATGGGAGTGATGATTCAGTGCCTAATATCCAGAAGACGAATACAATTGGCACTGGGTTACACTACACAAATAGTAGTATAGAAACTGTGAGGTCAAGGTCAAAGCATACTCAGTAAAGGCTTGGTTGTGCAACACATATACCGGAAGACACTTTTAACCTGGTTTTAACCCATGAGCTTTTAGTTAGTTGGCTGTTAATTGTCTTGCAGAAACTTGACTAATTAGCTTTTGAAATCCTTGATAACCATGCTTGCAAGTGGATCAGATTTAAACCTAAATTTATTTTTCGTTTGCAAAGTTAAAGCACCAATCAATAAGCTTGAGTTTCTTTTTCATGATATGGTGTTAAAAGAAATTTAAATAATAAACGTTCATTTAGTTTTAAGGTAGGCAACTGTGAACTAAGTTAAATCAAAATAATTACTTTTGCAATTTCGCAAGGATTAATATTAGATGGTTAGCATATTGAGAGTTCATTCAACGTAAGTAAATTTCATTGTCTCAAAAGATCGATTTGTTCATTTTTCTTCCTTTCTTTCTCCACGTAATAAAAAAAAATCAAAATATGACAAGTTAACACAAAAAGGGATATTAAACGATAACCTTTAATGAGAATTATTTTATGAGTACAAGTTAATATTTCACAACTTAGTCGTGATTATTTTGGTGCAGATGCCACTAAAAAAAGGCATCATGTTATGCAGGGTGCATGCAGATAAAAATTCAGATCAACCACATGATTTCGAATGTTTTCGTTCGAACATGAATTCACTGATACCTGGCCATGTTTTGTCAAACTAATTTCATGTGCCGGTAACTAGCAAATTATAAGCCTGTCGATTAGTTAGTGACGTTCAGCAACATGGAGAATAATGAAAAACGGATAGGTTCCGTACTTTTTCTAAGGTGGAGGAGGATGATAGTTACCTGTGGTCGCAAGAGCAATAGGAATGTGACGAATTGTCAGAGACAAAATGTGAACAGCTTTTTCTCAGGAAAATATTATTCATTTAGCAACAAGCAAAAAGAAAGAAAGAAAGAAAAAAATGAATGAATGGAAAAATGATCTATGTTTTAATAAATTTATTTTCAACGAAGTCGTGTAGATTGTTGTTTTTACCTACTTTAAATCGATGCTTTACTTTGGAGAATAATTTAATCAATTCTTGTTTAGTTGTTTTTTTTTTTTTATCATACTGGCGATGTTTATCAGTAATTAAAGAAATTATGGATGGTGGATTAGGGTTTGGCTTCACACTAAATCGTCTATACTGCAGTTCTGTCCACTAAAGAACTAAATTGCAGCTCATATTTAAAAAATGATTATATTTTCAAAAGAATTTAATTAAACGTTTGCTTTTAATTATGAATCGTTTTCAAAAGAATTTTCTAAATAATAGCTATTGTAATGTATGGAAAACTTAAATGATTATTTTTTTATTGCCCTTTATGCACATCCCATTCATAATAGGAACAGAAAGTTTCCTTTTGTGTCCAAACTCTTTCCCCAAATTTCAACATTTACTGAATATGTTTGACTTCATATATGACTTGAGATGAGAACGGAAATGATTTTCGTAAAATTTTACCCCTTATCAGCCTATGAAATAACAAAGGTGTTTTTATAATCCATATACGAGATGCCGCGTGTGCGTACAGATTATTATCAGTGAATTTTATAATTGATTTAAATGTTCTTAAGTTTTGTTTTACAAATAAAACAAACAATCGATAGCAGATTATGTACACGATGCGATTTAATATCTGCAGACAATAATATTATTTAAAGACAAATATCGAATTAAACGCATCCGGTAAGATTTTCTAACCGGAGCTGTTATTATCTGTTTGCACTCTAGAATACTCAGACAATGGCCGGATTATCCTCGTTAATAAAACACAGAACCGTATTTCTTTCCCCTGTACTGAACTGCATATTGTATAGTTCTGAAAAGAGTCTCATTATTTATCGTCTACGATGAATTAAAGTGTCTCAGGACCTTAATAAACTTGAACAATGGCAGGGACCTCATCTCATTTTCGATAGCAACTCCTCAGTCTAAAGGTTTACCATCCATATCTACGATAACAAACAGTTTTTTTAAAGGTATGAACACAGCTACAGCAGATGTATAGTATAAGGAACATTGACTTCTTCTAGACCATTGTATCTAGCAGCATTTAGCACTTTCTCAAGCAATTACTAGAGCTGCTGGAACAGTCCTTGTAACATTGCTTCTGCTTAATAAAATTCGTAATTCCACGGCATTCAGCTCTGCACGAGATAGATGCGTCCTCACATGCGCACTGACACGGTTTGTCTTGGTTCCAAGGGCTGCAGGAGTAAGATGCTTGGAACAGCATGCATGACAAAAGGATGATTAGAATGGCGCTCTTCATTTTCTGTTATAAAATAAAAGACGAGTATATCCCTGAGATAAAAAAAAATAATTCAATTTAACATACACATTCAAAAAGGGTCAATTTAGAAATACGAAAACTGTCGCTCCCTATATTGCCTAGGTCTTCTTGTAAATTCATCGAGATTGTAAGATTGTAATACATTTTTTCATATTCCACTGAAAGTTCCGTATTTTATATGCATATGTTGCAACTGCAGTATCTATCCTGAATATGTATGTATGTGTGTGCATGTGTGTGTGTGTGTGTGTGTGTGTGTGTGTGTAAGCTGTATCATTAACATACCACGAGACTTATAAATTTTTGATTAAATGGAAACGAGGCCTGCCGAACTTTCATTTTAGGAAATAATTATGCAGCGAGTGGTATGTCACAGCTACAGCGTACATCCTCTAAATATATTTTATTTATATCACAAATACACATACTTGGATTTCCAAATACACATACTTGCATTTCCAACGGCATAATGATTAATGACAGGAAACTGTGTATTGACGGAGTGAGTAAACTATTTGCATCGCTATCCAATATGTCCGCTATAAAATGTAATTCTATACCTTTGAAGTGTATTCACAATCCTCTTTGCAAATTGATATGTTGCTCCTTTTCTTTTCTGAGCTTCTATTTTCATTCATATTGATCAAATAAATACAAGATACACTTATGATTTAAACACGCAAAATGATTTAAGCGAAGAAACTAGAGAACTACAAACACAGCATGGTTAGAATGTTATACAATGAACGGGCAGGTTTTCAGTCCCGGTCGAGTATATTCAAACTATTTTGGAATAAGGACTAAGCTATATGACGAACCAACAAGAGGTATGCAAAGATTTAAATTTATTTAAAGTTAATTTAAGTCATTATTATGAATTAATTAACACTGCTACCGATAATAAGATTGCTCTCTCTCTCTCTCTCTCTCTCTCTCTCTCTCTCTCTCTCTCTCTCTCTCTCTCTCTCTCTCCGTTGATCGGTTTGTCTGCAAATTTTATCATCATTCACAGACTCCAAGACATTGTTGCATGATACAGACGAACATCGGCTAGGCTTGCTTTTTCATGCATGTTCGCCTGTAATTTCCGACATTGGTCCAGAAAGAGATATATCTTGTAGTAAAACTGTAATGGTGCCATGAGAGAGAGAGAGAGAGAGAGAGAGAGATTTGGGAAGACTTAAAATAAGATTGTTCTTTTCATTGTCCGTCATTTTTATCTCCGTTGGTTGAATATTTGCTGCCTGACAAATCAACCAATGAGAAAAGGAAGAATACCTTTGGGCATTATAGTCTATTTTTAGATCCTAATATAGGTTTACAAAAATAAATTAAAATGACATAAAGCATCAAATCGATTACAGTACACGTGTGCCACCTAACCCCAAAAATTACCTTACAACCTCGACAGGCCATTGCAATTTTGTATCATTGATATTGTGAACACTGTATGTAAATCCCATCGAAAGAGTACACATATCATTACCATGACGATGGGTTTATGTTGGTCACTTGGTGAAAGTACAAGTTTAAGAGTTTCATCATGCTAAAATTCTCATTTCTCTCACACTCCACAGATGTCCGCTGGTTTTTTTGGGGGGGTGGTGGCTGGGTTGGGGGTTCGGGTTGGTTATTTGTATTAGCCCGTTAGGCATGACACAGGGAGAGACAAAAGTGAAAGAAGAAGAGATTTCGATGAATTTCTGTACCGTGTTTAAATCATTTAGAAAACGAGATTAATATTTTCTCTCGCTATTTTCTTATGTCGAATTGTCGAATATGATTAATATCTAATTTAGAGAGTATAGAGCCGATAACCTTCATTTGAGACCATGTTTATATATACGCATACTTGCGAAATTTGGCGGATTTCAATTAGACTGTATATATATATATATATATATATATATATAGAGAGAGAGAGAGAGAGAGAGAGAGAGAGAGAGAGAGAGAGAGAGAGAGAGAGAGAGAGAGAGAGAAATAGAACGATCATTACCTTTCTGAAAAAGATCACTAGTTAATCAAATCATCATGGTATATAATAGATTTTTGCCTTGGTATTGAGAATATGATTATAATGTATTATTTGTAAAGTTAACTGGAGACCATGTTATTTTCTTATGGGGGTGGGTGGGCTGGTGGTCTAAGGCATCGCCTTTGCAGATAACAAACACACACCTCACATCTGTCCTAGTTCGAATCTCGACTAGATCAAAGTGGGTATTTGAGAACGCTTGCCTTTAGCTTCCCGTGGGTCGGTGGTTCTTCCCTAGATCTTCCTGACTAAATATACTGGCCACTACGTATATCCTATCAAGTGCTCAAAAATGGCTTGAAACCCCACAAAACCAAAACCAAAATGTCTTATTATATGTACTTACCGTTGTTTACTTCAGATCTGGTAAACTTCACAGTGTGATAGAGATCGCTCTAAACTTCACTTTGTGGCTTAACAGACGAACCCCACAATGGGCATTATATATACACAATATAATGTATAGGGGTTGGAGAAAAAAAATTGTTATGTCAATTTAACGAAGACGCAATTTATTAAATCTGTATAACGTAAACATCATGGATGACAAGTTTACTGGGAAGTAAACATTCTGACTGAAACGAAAACAGTGGATTTTGAGCATGACTTGTAGCATGTGTTAGGTGCATATCCATCATACGTATGTGCCTTCGATTGCGTACTCCTTAGCTGCAGCCAATCGAATGGGTAGCGGTAACTGTTTGTTCTTATCAGTTTTCATTTCATAAGTCAATATATATATATATATATATATATATATATATATATATATATATATATATATATATATATATATATATATATCATGAGTATGTGTGTGCGAAAGCACGTATCTTTGAATCCACGTGCAAGTAACTGTCAACTTTGTATATTATACCACATATGGAAAACTGTACATATACTGACATTTGAGAAACGAAGCTAAGTAATTATTTAGTGTAGTTAGTTGTACAGATCTATCCCGTTTCACTAATGTTAATTTTCATAATTGAATTTTAATTGCTTTAATTTCAAACATTTCCCTTTTCGAAAGTAAGTACTGATGACGTATTGCATTTACCAACAAAATGTTTGAACAAAACAAAATAATACCCTTATCTTAAATAAATGAAAGTACCTTATTTAACATAATAAAATAAGACTGATACCTTGACGTCTATGCATACAAAAGAAATATGCAATATACACATACAACACTAAACACTGGTTGTAATGTAAGAAGGCAAAGATAGATATCTGTAATTTACGGTGTTGGAGCAAAATTGTCATTCAAGTTTGTTTGTTTTTTTTTGATGTTTCGATTTTCCGAAATTTGCATGTTAGAGTCATTGAAGTTATACCTTACATTCAAGTCATCCATGTCTAATTTATCGAGATTCCACTGTACTTTGACTATTCCGAAGAGTTTTATATATATATATAAAATAACAAATCATGACTTGTCACGTGACTTGTGAACACATTTTCAAATGCCACAATCTTTATTTTTATATATGTGCATTTCATATTTAGATCCATATAAAACGTTTTATTTGTAGTTACATCCCCCACTTAATCGTGTTCTTGCGACGTCTAATATCACAGATATCCATGATACATGATTGGTATACTCCTGTGTGTTCTTGAAGATTGGATTTTAGTTTGTAAATTTGGACAAATTTCATCTCATCTAGCTATTTCAGCTTCTCTTTACACTTGACAAGTTGATAGAGAGTCTCGACTTCTTCGATTGTCAAGAGTCATTGATGTACAACTAAGTAAGTGGACTATTCTTGTCTAAGGAAGAGGGCGTATAAGCAAGCAATTGGTGGAATACTTTTTGATGTAGCAAGCTGGGAGTAGTGGAGACCATTTTTGCACCTTCCTGCCAGTCTTTAATGAAAGAAACTTTAGTTTCAGAGATTTTTAAAAAATTTATTTGGGCTCTGTATATCCTAAAAATATCACAATGGTCAAGACGTGAATTTAACTTTAGTGTTAGGGGTCGGAATAGCTTTAACAAAATATCACTATAGCCACAGTGGGATACTAAGCCACCATTTTGATATGGGTCTGTATGGCCACACCGGGAACTTAATGTTAAAAAGTCCATATATTTAATAATGGGGATCGGTATGGAAACAAGAGGAATTTAATATTCGGGCTCAATGTGGCTAGGAGGGGTATTTTTTATTACAGCTATCTCTTCCGTTATGGAGGGTTCGAGTCTAAGATTCGGTAAATGTAGATATGTGAGAAAGCTTGCCAGTAGCTTCTCGTGGGTCGGTGGTTCTTTCCGGGGATTTCCCGGTTTCTTCCTCCACCATTAATACTGGCCGCCATGTATAGCCTATCGTGTGCTGAAAAATGGCGTTAAGCCCCACAACAACAACAACAACTCTTCCGTTTTGCTAGTGTAATACTGATAAAAGTGAGTATGTGAGCTTGTACCCTTCCCTTACACCTGTTCTAAAACATTTTATTTTTTTTATTTGTTTCTGTATGTTATTTGTTGCTAGTTTAATTTCAATTTCTTTCCCTTAAACTTTTAGCTTTCTTTGTTCTATCAGTTGGTTCTAAAAATATATTTTTTTTAATTTTCTTTTTATTTGATAAATTGGTTATATTTTTGGCTTTCTAAATTCTATTATTTAATTGATAGTATTTTTATTTTCTAATATTGCTCGCAATTTTGTTTTGATTTTAGTAATTTTCCCTGTTTTTTCAGTCTACGATAAATTCCGTTTCATTCCGTAATATTAGTATTACTTTAATTCTCGGCCACTTTCCTAAAACAGTTTTAGTCTGAAATAAATTCAGTTTCAGTTTCAAAATGTTAGTAAAACCAGGTCATATGTTTTAACAGTTATAATATTTTGGATTAGTTTGTCGCCTCTAAATTCCATTTAAGTCTTGGAATTTTAGTATTACTTATAATGAATGCGATTCTGATAACATAGTAGTCCCAACTAAATTATGTGTCATATTTTAAGTTTAGTTGGACTTTTAGTCTAGACCACACTTATTGCTGTAAATACTCCATAGTTGTAATCTCCGCTTAATTATATTTCAGTTTCGGAATTATGTACTGAAATGAGTTGGGTCATTGATTGCCACTATTTACAACATTTGTACAATTTGTACAGATTTACTCATACCGCCAGCATAATTATAGGTCACTGCATTTGTATGGGAAAATATGAACGAGTTTTTTTTCCCTATGGATATACTGCACGACCTTAAGACTGCAGTATATCCATCCGACAAAACGAGTTCATATTTCCCCATACAAATGCAGTAACCTTTATATTATATGCTTATTTTCTTATTCTACCTAAGGTTTAATTATATGAACAAAAATACACTACAAGAAACAAAGTAACTGACTTTATGCTGTATTCTAAACTAAATACGCAAGCGCAGATTCATCAGTCCAAAACAACAATATTTAATGCGCACATAACTCCGCCCAGCAAAATTTGAACTGGATTTGTCTGTGTCAGTTCTACATGCAGTACATCTGATTTGAGCAGCAAAGGAGCAGTGTCTTGACTCATCTGCATGTGTGTTTCTCTTCTGTCATTGAATGTTTGGAATCATAAAGTGGGGAAAAAATGAACCCATTGAATTGTAATTATAAAAACGACGCTATGGAATATAATGTTCATTTCGTTTTGAGTGCAGTAAGGGGGATGTTATTGCACTTAGAATGTAGTCGAAATTACAGTACAATTTCGAAATGTGTAATCAAGCTTTAGAACCCATGACATAGCTTATGTAATTCTGATATGCAGAATTCCGAAAGTACATGTTGAGGAAATTCAGGATGTAAAACTATAAGTATATTTTTTGCCATTCTTATTACCAGCTAAAGAAGACACGTTTATGTCTTGTCACTTGCATGCACTTTGTAGGGACCCCAGCAATATTGTTATGTATATTTAATTTAATTGTTTCTTGGTTGGTTTTAGATATTTTAATTCCATTATATACTATAGTAATGTAACTGTGTTTACTGGATCTGACATTGTCCAGAATTGCCTTTTTTAATTTCATTGATATAAACAACTAATACTAGAAACAATGTATCTAGTTGTTGAACTTGTTCCAAAATCAGTGACAGTTTTGGTAAACAACCTTTTAAAAAAAAAATTTAGTATCTTTCTCAGAGTAAGAATCATTAAGTTGAGTCAAGGTCATACCTGGTCTACGTATTTTTAAGCATAAGTCAATTGGTAACAATCTTTTATTTTTTCCAGAAGAATGAACGTTTGACCCTCATCCGGGAATCTGTTTTGCGTCTCAATTAGTCTTATAACTGATGTTTTTGATAAAAGTTTCTTAGTTGTACTTTAAGATCTAGCACTTTGAGTTGTGTTATATTGTGTCCATTTTGGGTTGAAATTTTATTTTCTTCAAATTATTGAATTCAAGTGATTATTTTTCCTTGAAATACAAACGTGCTCTGATATAATTCTTGGACAAAGACATTCACTGGAATTTATACGGAATTCAAAACAAATAATATTTTATGTGATTCGACAAGAGACTGTTGACACATCTACACTTCGTAAGTTATTACAGATGTCATCGCCTTCCAGCTTGAATTTCATCGGGATTTGAACTGAGATTCACTTAGGACTTTTCATTGATAGGGCTTGTGTTTCTTAACTCTTGGATGACAATTTGGATTTAATTCGCAATATCGTAAGTTCTTTTCTTCTTATTTTTCACTTTGTATTATAGATTAATAAATTATTTGTTAAATTTTACGTAGCTTGTTGTCTTCACTCTTTTCTGTTACTTTTTTAAGATCATAGACTCGCAACAATATTATGACCTGTCTGGCGTCTATAGCTAGCCTAAATCCGAAACACTATATCAAAAAATGTAACGTGGAATATTGCAAAGCAGCAGTATGTGGCAGTCCATGAAACAGCTGTTTTAGTTCATTCGGAAACAAATTTAATCAACCAAATGGTAATACGTCCACTACATTAGCGTACATGGTTTTTTTACATTGTAGTTCCTAATACACTATTCTGCAATTGGGCACAGGTGTCGTGCACGTGCGTGCAGTATGAAGGTGTTCAATATCGTAATATATTGCACGATTCTGACAATGTAAAGATAACGGAGACGAAAATGAGCATATAATAATATGAAGTAATGGTTTATATATAAATCCAGTATATGTGTATGCAACCACTAGACATCATTGAATGCATTATTTGGAGCCTCCACTTTCTAATACATTTGATGCAAAGTCTGTTTTTACAACTTTTTAGATGGTAATGCCTAACCTACATAGTCGTCATGGTCATAATTATCACGGGCCTACAGTATCTTCATTTGAGTTGATAAGTGACTGGATTAGGTTTGCTTAGTAACCCACAAACGTAAATTCGCCTTGTACCCTGACTGACACTCATATTAATTTCTTATATATTCGCTTTGCGACCCACAATGTTAAATTTCTATAGATACCCATATGGTCATCTTCCATATTGAAATTCCCGTTATGGCCATTGCGACATATTCCATGTTAAAATTACCCTCATGGCCATATTAACCCCCAATGTTAAATTCCCCTTATGACCATACCGACGTCTAATTAGTGGATGTGTTGAATCACAATTGCAGTTGCATCCGTTGATAAATGTAGGAAGATTTCTATTTTTAAGAACATAACCATGTGATCCGACCCAGTTGCGTTTATTCCTGTATAAACTGTACGGAGAACAACTTTATACTCACTTCAATAAATAGAGTCACGCGTAAAGTAACTAATGTAAACACTGAACTGGAAGGCATACACAATGCCTTCCTTTAAAACAAAATAAAAACGATGGGTTTATATTTTATTTCGAAAATAGAATAACTTGATTTCCCAGAATCAAATAATACATCTTCTATCTTTTTCT
Organism: Megalonaias nervosa; assembly: GCA_016617855.1. Lineage (NCBI taxonomy): Eukaryota > Metazoa > Mollusca > Bivalvia > Unionida > Unionidae > Megalonaias > Megalonaias nervosa. Next base: position 12,406 of record JAECUM010009332.1, on the reverse strand, counting down.
GAATATAAATAATTCTTTCTGTGACTAAGTTTAAAAACGAAAAGCTAGGAAACTCAAAATCTGCCAAGAAGAACATTGGGGCACTGCGGCTCGTTACAAATGAATTTAAAACTAAAGATAAATGGATACAGGGATTGGAAGGGGGGGGGGGAGAGGGGTTCAAAAGACTAACATTATAACAACTTTATTCACAGTCCTACAATATAAAACGCCGATATTGATAGTTACAATGTGGGATTGGGTGGGAGATCCGCTACACCCCCATCGCAACTGGCAGTGTCAATGTCTTTAACTGTTTGACTATTGGACCCACATCACTAAAACTATTTCCCGATAGTCTTAATTTCATTTGTAAGTAACCCCTGTAGGTAGCTTAAATTGTTAATCAATATGAAAATAGATTTAAATACGCGAAAAATGGTTACTCACGTGTCTGGACCATAACGATTCGGCCAAGTCACATGAACTCTTATAGCGCCAAATTCGTATGTAAAACGAAACAGCACATTTTTTTGCTGTAAATGTTGAACCTCTACTCATGTCACATATGCCAATTTAGATAAAAGACTATACTGTGGAATGTTCAAAACCTTAGAACGTTAATAGCTGTGTGATTCGGAAACTGACAGTTTATACCACGATAAACTCAGAAAAAACAACACTAAACTCTTACATAATTTCCACTTGTGGCTATATGAATCAAAATCACAATGGCAGCCTAATGTTAAATTCCCATTGCAGCCATAGTAGCATAATGTTGAGGCTATTCTAACCTCGTACACTATTTTTATAACCACACATTGATTCAAAAAATTTTAAAGAGTATCAAAATATATTGCTTCCAATTTCTATGCTCAAATTATTTAATAATAATAATAATAATAATAATAATAATAATAATAATAATAATAATAAATCAAAGGAGTATGCAACAAGTAGAGCAAATGTATATACCTCGAGGAAGCAATTTGGCACACAAACTATAAGAGCACAAAAATTGTTTGCTCTTCAGAGAATCTATGTAAAGACCATTTGAATGCAGAAAACAGTTGTCATAACAGTGGTGATCGTTCAGTCAGGCCTTCTACGTGACGTGTGTTTATGTTCGCACAGGTTGCGTCGCATGACGTCACAGTATCCTCGCATGCGCACTTGAACGGCTTGTTGTAGTTCCAAACACAACAGTCAAAGGATGTTTGTATCATCACACAGGCTAGAAAGGTAACTTACACAATAGGATTCATTTCCTGTTATTTTCAAATAAATATATTAATTTTAGAATGAGTGCTAAAAAGTAACTAAGTTGAAGCATTGACTGTTAAATGTGTTAGGACCCAAAATACAGATCTTATCTTATTTTCGTTGAAACCAAACAACTTAGGTGAGCCTAACTTCAACCGAAAATTTAATCTTCACCAATACATTTCGTTTAATTAGAAACTGTTGAACGTGTCCTTCGGATACAAAAACTTTTATTTAAATCTTTCAAAAGCTCCTGTAATTTCATTTACGTTCATTTACCAGTCTCGTGTCTGCCTATTCACCTCAGATCTTAACACTTATGTTACTTATTAAATTATCGTCAGTTTTAATGCGCACGTTTTGTTCTGCTGCTTGAACCTTGAAAACGTAGTCATGCGTGGGAAAATAGATTGCAAAGCAAATTCCTATATACAGAGTTCATAAAACTTTAGTCAACAGTTCGAGTGATAAGTGTTAATCCAGAAATTTGACTCAGATTGTACAAAACATTGATTGGTCAGAATTTTTAGACTAGATTTTCAACTTCAGTAAAGTTGTATGATGGAGAAGCCTTATGGCGCACTGTTTAATAACACGGAGGAGTCCTAGTATTTACCAACAAACAATTTGGAATTTGCAAACAATATCAATTATCTGCAGTAGTCACCTGGCCATATGATCAGGAGGCGTAAATATTTATTATTCAAAGACGACATGGTCAGCGAATTCACGTGAATATTATAACAGGTGAATATATTTTTCATTTGTTCGATATTTACAGTGTGACACCAGATAATTGTTTTTAAATTATAGTGTAACTCTGTTTATAACTGGTATTTCTGTATATCCACCAATATTGTCAAGTTTGGCTGAATGTCCATGATAAAGTAAAGGTAATGAAGGGAGTAGTCCGTTTTTTGTGTCTGGGGTGGGGGAGAATCATGGTACACTTGTCCTTTCATGATTGTTATTTTAAGATTCTATTTTCAGCACCAAGAAATAGTCATCATAAATCGCAATCTTTTGTTTTACTGACCAAACGTTCATTAAACGGATACAATATAGCACAAGGAAAATTCTTCAATTTGCTATCGTCGAATTTTGAACTTCAAAGCTTCCTCAAATTAAGATGCAAATCAATGCGTAGAAAATCAAATCAGAGATTTATCTACATGATCCATGGTTGGTCTTTACGTTGCTGCGGAAGTTACGTGAAGTTTCGTACACAATAGGGTGATGCAACTCATGGACATTTGTGAGCAGTGTTGCTTAAATATGCTGTTGATTTAGACGACGAATCGCTGCAGTAAAATGCCCACTACACTTTAATATTTCCGTCACCCATCTAAACTGTGCACTTGAAATCAGAGTTTGCGTTAGATAATATATGCGATATGACAGAAAATGTGTTTGTGTGTGTACATACATACATACATACATACATACATACATACATGCATATACACACACACACATACATACATACATACATACATACATATGTTTAAATTCTTACCTGTATCAATTAGATTGTCTACAGAGACACTTTGTGCAGAGATTTATAAACTTTTCGTTTGTACAAATGATGCAGAAACAAAGAGACAGATAACACCCATAACCCCGTCAGTTAGATATAAAAGTAAAATATCCGCAGGTATACAGTTAGGTCACTCAGGGAAAGTAAAGCAATCAATATATTTAATTTTTTTTTTAAATTTGTGAAGAACATGCTGAAAATTCAGTTTTGACCGTGATGTTATTGATATTCAGCCAAATATCAAACTGATTAAATACATGTCAATATTCTAACATTATTGAAATTTTTTATACAAGGGCAAACTTACAAGTCAAACATGAGTCATACCTCAGTCAAATTACATGAAAACTTGGGAAAATCAGATTTGATCTAAGTCTTATTGATTTTCGACACAAAATATATTTGGTTTCAATTAATGAACTCCTTCAAACGTTATTGAGTGGAAACAAAACGTGCAAAAATTGGCAAATATTTAAGTCTGACAGTGGTCACAACAAAGTCAATATTATACCAAAATATGTAAATTTAAATTACCAAAGTATTTTTCATACAAAGCATCATACAAAACTTGCCATCAATCAGTGAAATCCTTCAAGTATTATTGATTAGAAACGAAATTAGTGATGTAAGGGAGTGCGGTAAGGATGCATGAATACACCGTACATCATTACAAGTAGTTTACTAATATGGACAATCATGCCATAGCAATTTGTTAATTATCAACCAATGTCAAGAATAATGATCTTTCACTTGAGAATTGAGGCTATAGTGACACCAGGGAAATACTAGAGTATTCGCACTGCTCAAGGAAGGTTGCATCCTCGATGATAATTTTGGTGATGGTCTCCCGAATAGCAGAAAATTAGTTTTGGAGTGTCTTCGTAAAGCGTTTCTATCTTCATTTGATCATAGCTCACTCCAATATGTCTCATTATAGAATCAAATCTGGCCCATTTTGTTCAGTCTGCCGTATTACTATACTGGCTTTTACAATTGCTTTGAACGGGGCTCAGTAAGGGCGGGTACTAATCATACATTCGTAAAAATCTGGACTGAGCATTCGTAAGAAAGATCAGCGTAAAGCTTGAGGGAAAGTTTGCTGACGTGTACTTTTACCGAAAGGTAAGATATTAAGAAAAACTGCAACAAAAAATTCTAACTCCAGTAATATTATTCAATGTCCGAGAGATTCATGATTTTCTAATAAAACACAGATGCTAATTGCTTCATTGTTTATTGAGCAGATTAAAAACAGCCGAGGATACACAGCGATAAAACGAATACAAACATCAATAATGACCGATCGTCATTTCTTTCTTGAATATTTAAGGGGGCGCTCACCAGTTATTATGTACTTTTGAGAGAGTGATGATGTATGGTGAAGTTGTTTGCATTTAAAACATGCACAGTGGAGAGAATGTTGGCATACCCCTATGCTACTTTGATGTAATGTGGCTGACATTTCTTTGGATATTGTACTTTTGGAAATTGTAAATGATCTTAGCACACTTCTAACTAAAATGACTGCTCCCTTGTGCTCCAAAAATCAGCCTGAATTTGTCTAAAGTACACTATCCTTAGTAGCTTTTAAAATAGGGAAAATGAATTTTGCCAGACTAGACAATACCAGCTTCTGAAAGTGCAATGAATGAATTACCAAATATATAAAATGTAAAAAAAGTTATCGTCTCTTTTTTTACAATTTACCTCTGAAGTTCAGGAAGTGAAAATGACCAAGTGGAGCTAGCACTTTTTGAAAGGTGCACATCTGGAGTAAGGCCAAGCTGTATACTCTATAACCCATATTACACCCATCAATCATACACCAAAATAAAGGGAATTAAAGGTTCTTTGAACAACACCTAAGATATACAAAGTCTTTTTTAAATAGCCAGTATAACTAGTGAGGAAACCCGGAGGAAGTCTTTTTCTTTAAGATTCTAACCCTATGCAAAATAAGAAACTGTAGAGCGCCACCTAAAGTGTTTCGGCGACAACGCAGCCGAGTTTGATGTGCAGAACTAAGGCAACAATCCTCTCAATTTACCGTAATAAATAACAATCGATCATGTCCATGGGTTATGTCATGTGTCCGCAAAGATATGACTTCTCCCCGATATTAACTGACGGGAAAATTCTATAAGAGATCAACCGATTCTAAAACATGTCTTAAGAAAATAGTAAATACCTTCAATATTAATCTAGCTAGATCAGAACTGATACATTAGAATAAGCAAAGTTTAAATACAACTATCAGTACAATAATAAGGGCTTCACTGAGGCCCTGGGTAGCCTATGGGTCTAAAGTGCTCACATTTACCGATCACTGACAACTGTCGGGCTATGCCTGGAGCCTCCCGTTGGTCAGATGTTCTTACCGGGGTTTTACCGGTTTCGTCCTCACCAGTTGTATTGGCCGCCATGTGTTGCATATCTTAAGCTGCGAAATGGCGTTCAACCCAACAGAACAAGAGCTTCATTTATGAGAAATGTCAATGAGTACAGATTTACAGCGGCAACAACCGAGATTTGTATGAATTCTTCAATGACGTTGAACTGTATTTTAAGAAAGTCATCAACACAATCTTACCAGTGTGCTGTACGAAGATATCGACAGACTTAGTGATGGTTCTCATCATGAAATCCCCCCTGGAGGGACAGCAGAATTCTTTTTTCCAAAGAAAAATTATATTAACATAATGTACAGATTTGATCTGGATGGGGTTATTGAAACTATATTTCAGATTTACATTCTACATTTGGACATAAAATAAGAGAAAATAAATGACTGATATTGAAGTAGTACAGTTGTCGCATAGAAAGCACCTCTCCTCTTGAGACGATTACCATTAAGCTGGAACAAAAGATACATCAAAACTGGAATCATCATAGATGAATAGACATCACGGACAGAAGTATACATGTAAATAATGCTTATTTTATTTCAATACGCAAGACGGTTATCTGAATGCAGAAAAGGACAATGTTACATATGTAGACAACCCGATTGATACAAATTCTTAGAAAGTCTCAAATGTGAAATTTAAAATCTATCAGCGTCTTTTAAAAGCTCTGTGTGTTGTCTATACTAATTTTTGAATGTATCCTGCAATCCCAATAGTTAGACAATTCGCGTGTTTTATGTACCTCTTGCAATTTCGTAAATGTTACGTGCACATTGTTTTATAGATATACTGCTTGGATGCAGGTGTTCTACAACAGATGGGATGTGAGTGCTAAATTGGTTAAGAAGAATTAGGTCTGATAAAAGCTAAACCAATTTTGTTGATAGCAGATAGCAGATAAATAAACTCATTTTAACTCAACAAATAACACCGTATGTGTGAGAAAAAGATATTTTAAAAGAACATTCGTGACAATTAAGTATATAGTAATAAAAAATACAGTGGTCGCTAGTAACGAACATAATTTGAATTTCAGATACCCTATATATGTCTCGCAATGTATTCAAAACATTCCAGTTACAATATAATAGTTATCTGTTCATCTAGACGCTTCTAACACGAATGACCCGGATGAAGAGGCACACATCAGTACAATTAACGTAGAGGAATACTTGCAGGCAATATTTCATAACTGATAGGCTCGTTAAGGATGGTAAGGAAATAACTGTAAAATCAATGATTGACTTTCTAGGAAGCTTTAGATGCGTGGGGAAGTCACTAGAATCGATGGCTAAATATAGAACAACAAAGTCAAGGTTGTAGATAAGCTAATTAGAGGAAACTGGGACTTCGTCATTACAGACTGGCGAACCGAACATTAGTCGACAATCCCAGTAATGGCTGCAGGCGATGCCCAGCCGACTGATCGACCGGCTGACCGACTAGATCGACCGACAATATCAATGACGCCAACACATAGTGTACCTGAAACACAGTGTTTCTCGCCTGCCTGCTTTGGATACATCATCCCCCAGCTGAACAACGCATAAGACGACCAGCTCTAACTAGTATACCCGGCAGATAAGCAAATGTTACATATAGTGACAATACAAAATCAAAGTTATCGTAAGGTATGGTATATCTCTGGATGCTGAGCGTACATTAGAATAACAACCTCCCTGTCGACGAGGTGTACAAAACTGACTTACCTAAATATTCTGATTCAAGCATGGAAAAGGCGGTGATTAAAGTATAAGGCGGTAATAGAAAAGATCTACATAATTTTGCCTTCTTAAAGCCTTTTCCTGAAGTCAATATCACTTGAAAATCAAGGTTTCAGTGGCAGTAATAAAAATGATGATTATCCGTCCCTGAATATTTTATCGCAAAGAGTAAAAATTGCCTACATTACCAAGCGTATCTTGGATAAGATTTGATACCCTGTTAATTCGATGGACTATATTTCGACGGGTAAGTTGCCAGCAACCTTTCCACCACAATGATATATATCACAACCAATGCTTACCACTCGGATGTGCCTAGTCTAGGTAAAGACATTACTGCTATTAATATGTCTACTGTCCTCTGTTGGGACAAGTGTTTTATACTAAATCAGAATCGGTGATGAAAGTTGTATTGATTTCCTTTCTACTTAATTTGGCATATCTTGTTTTCTCTCCCATAGCTGAGAAAGCTTGGAGCAACCACGTCTGGGAATTAGTATGCCGTATTGTCAAGGACGTCAACAGGGATGCTTACAACATGATGGTGAATGCTCTAACTGCTTCATACAACTATGATCTAATAAGAAAAAAAAATACACTATTGCGATCTTCTTCTTTTAAAGCTATCCTGCTACCTCTCCCTTTTGGTTCCATCCATGTGCTCGGATATAGTATTGAACAGATGAGAAAGCATGCGGCAAAGCAGTCGCCATTTCAGCTCCCCTTGTAAGTCATTATCTCTTCGCGACCTCTTTATGTACCCGTGCCAGGGAATGGATCACCTTTGACAGAAAGACCGCAAGGGTACTACTCATCAGCAACAATAACTTTTTGGTCTCCAGGTAAATTATAGACGTTTACATGTCCTTGACTTTGGCAAGCAGGGTGGAAGGGGTTGAGAAAAAGAAATATTTATCCTTCCCGAAGCATCCCGCCAACTGATAATGATTTTTCATTTCTTCCGCCCGCTGGCTACTCTCCTGTCGGCCCAAGATTCCTTCCGTTTTGGCATACTTGGACCTAACTCTTTGCAACTAATGATCGAGTGATTCAAGTAATTTCCTAGAGGCTCCGCATATTGTTCATACAGCTTCACTTCCACACTTTCATCATTCCCCCTTCATGAGGAAGATTCTAAGCAATCTCACAAAGGCGGCGGAGGTACTCGGAGATCCCAACTCTTCAGTTTTTTTTTCCACAATTTCTCTGGTTTAAAAGCCAATTAGATTTGAGCAGGCTCAATCAGTTTATTTGCCGCCACGACACTCAATATGAAAATCGCAAAGTCCTTCAATTTGTATGTGCTGTGCGAAACTATGTGATCAGACTCGATCTGTTCGGCGCTTATTTCCACATACCTATTCACAATGTATCCTGAGAATACCTTTAAATCGGGTACTGCGGAGTATTGTACCAATTGCGCTCCCTTCCATTCAAACTCACCCTCGGTCTTTAAGCCTCCTAAAAGACGTTGGACTGCAACGTATCCCACTTTCAGAACATCCTACTCCATGGCGACTGTAGCATACGTGTACGATATTCGCGAAAATGCTCAATAAGATTTCGTTTAAGTTCACGATATCATCAATCTTCTCTGCCTCCTTTGTAGTTTAGGGTAGACAGTCAACGCGAAGACGTTTTGACATTTTCCCTTTTCATTGAGATATCGAAGTTCTAATCCAACTTAGTCTGATTAGTCGTGTGAAGGACACGTTCTTTAATAACTGCCTGTTCTTGAAAAGCTGTGACAGATAACCGCTATGAGATCAAAACGTGCATTGGAGTATAGTGGTCCAGAAATATCATATAGGTGCTCGTACAATTTGTTCCAGTTGGAAACTTCTGATATTCTGATAGGAGTAGAAGTGATTGTAGGAACGATTCCGATCGACTTCATGTTCTGCGTATATTGAAAACTTTGTCGAGAGCGTCTGCCGAGAATTAACTTGTGAGACTGCAGCCACCAATTTCCTCCAACCTCCCACAACAGAAGTTGTGTATTGTAAAGATTAAAACATTTTCCCTTGTTATATATATTCATAGATCTTGCAGACATTTAAACAATGATAGCAAAACCTAACATTGTAAGCATATACCATACTTACCATATCCAGAGTTTGGTTTTAATACTGCACAGAAAACATTATACATATCTTGTGCAGGGAAATAAGCATGCCTACAAGTTCTGTGACACCGAATATATATGAATAACCCTGATAATTATATTACACTTGGCATCAGTTTTAGTTATACTGCAAATTTTTGTTAGTGTATCTCCCAAACTTTCTAATAAATCTACTATTTTATACTGTAAAGTACATGTTAAGATGACAAGCGTTCCAGATTTTCTTTCGCTTTAACAAGAACTGTTTTCTCCAATAAATGAAAAATAATAGGTAATCATTATCCACCCGAATTATAATTACTGAGTATAACTTAGGAATGCTTACCTCCACAGGTCATTAATCTTTGTCAATCTTGTTTGTAAAGCGTCCTAAGCCAGCAACACTTTCCTAAAATCGGCAGTGAGCCCTTTTACAGCTTTTCAGAACAATGATTTATACTCAGTACTTGTCCATGATAAAAACAGTTACTATTTACTATGCCAAGTTACCACCGTGCACACAATGTGCTAATTGCAAAAGGGATATCCATAAACACTTATAGGCATGAATGCATCACATGCTAAAGTAAATGCAGGTGGCCCAGTGTTTAGATCAGAATAATCGTGACAATGTGAACAGTTGATGTGGTATTTCTGTGTCAATTTGTTCTTAAGACCATGAAACGTTCTTTCCAAATTTGTAAAAATGCAGTAAGTGTATTGTAATGTGTGCGCCATGGGCAGAAATTTTACCGGAAATCATGTGATATATGCAGTAGGTTACAGGAAGGTTAAACAAAGAAAGATAAAACATTAAAGAAGTTACAAGAATTTCCATAATTGTTCTAGTTTTTCGAAAACAATGTTTTATAACTATTATAATAACAAAAACAAGCTTATAATTTCAAGATTATTTAAATAATTTACCTCTGACTGATGCCTATAGCAATCTTATAATTTTAATAAATACATTTCCTTGTGAGAATTTAAGTAACTCTTAATACACAATAAAAAAATTCTTTCTCATCCATGTCCTATTAAGATATTGTACTATTGCTGGCAAACCTCAATGTGTACGAGCTTGTCATTTACATTCATAACATCTTGAAATGTAGCATTCTGTATGCTCAATGCAGCGTGATTTGCGTGCATAACAACATGAAATGTAGCTTTCTGTGTGCTCTTGAAGCGTGATTTGCGTGCATAACAACATGAAATGTAGCTTTGTGCGAATCGACACAACTTAAACATTTCTAGGGAACGCTTTGAAACTTTATTTAAAACATAGTGGCAAAATAAAAAATAAAAATAGAATGTAAAAGATTTTTCCATTTCATTGTTCCTTGTCATTTTCCATGAATGGCTTTTGTCATGATATTTTCTTCGACAGGCTTTTGTCAGAGCCGACAAAATGCAGTTGGCTACGCTAAGTCACAGTCATGTGACATAAATAACCATAGTGATATCTTATATCTATTTTAAGTTCTGTCCACAGTGATTATTTCAGCAATGTTTTTGAATATGTTCTCGAATATAATATAGATTACAGTTGTAAAAAGATGTAAATTTAAGGAATACGAATTTTGTCTTTGAGAATACTGATGATGGTTTTGTATTAGTCAATATCATGACAGGTAAAACCCTTTTGAACATATCCAGTGCCTGCAACACTACTTTGATGACAAATATAAGAAACTGCAGATGTCAGTGAGAGTCCTTATGTCACAACAGTGGCACAATTTCGGAATCATGTCATGGCTTTATTGCCTTTTTTGCCTCAGATTTTGACGTGAAACCAGTGATAATATGTTCATTTTTGTGAACATAATTAGTTTGCATTTGATGAACTGAAGAAGACTTTCAAGAATATCTAAAAATGTGTTACCTTAGCATTTTGACATCACCGTTCGGCAGACGGAGATGAAAAGGTACTTATTAATGGTGTAGTTTCTCTCTCTCTCTCTCTCTCTCTCTCTCTCTCTCTGAATTCTGATCCATCTGTTTATCTCTCTATCCATTCTTTTCATGATCGTTATGAATTTGGATGACTTTTGGTTAGTCCATATATCTGATTCATGTTTCAGGCAACAAAAAGTAATAATGTTTTAAACAACGGGTTCTGCATATTCGCCTATAGCAGGTCCGCCAAACTTTTTGTATGCACTAAATAGATGTAGTCTGTCGATTAGCGCTGGAATTAGATTGATAGATACAGAGATAGGTGGATAGATATAATATTATACTGGTGTTAACGAACTTTGAACACGCTAGTGGCTATATCATGCGGAAGAAAATGGAGCTTGGTGCCTTTCCCAAGGACACGCCAAGGCAGCCTATCCTGGGCGGCTTGGGTGGGTATCGAACCTGCGACCCTTGAATTACGAATTAGTAACTTGGATACTGTGGTTCCCTGATCGACAGAAGCAATGACATAACATGAACGCAGAGAGAGAGAGAGAGAGAGAGAGAGAGAGAGAGAGAGAGAGAGAGAGAGAGAGAGTGCAATACAAAAAACGACCAAAATCTGAGTTAAAGATTCAAACTGCTTTTTATTTGAAAATCATTTGAATCTACTGTTTCCTCAAACAATACGGGAATGAGGGTAGGGTGGGTTGGTGGTGCGTGCTTTGTCTGAGCACCATGTTTCAAACTCAGAAATTGGTCTGCATGTGTGATAATCTTTGCACAAATCCCTTGGAAGTTTATAAGACAGCAAAACTGTTTTTGACTTGTACTTTACGAACGAAGGAGCTGCTGACTTTGACCATTGATACCTTAAGATGACCTCTCGATGATTCCGGTAGCTTTAATAATTCGGTACAGCAGTATCCATTCCGTTCGCACAAATTTATTTGCAATAATTTAGAAAATAACCAAAGAATTAACATGATAAAAGCTAACTAGGGTATATTGGAAAATTATTTCATTATAAAAAAAAAAATATCATCGTGAAAACTTTGTGTTTCGCAACCGAGATTATACTCTAGATCTTTGCAAGGTTAAATTGTTTTAATACAGGTAAAAGTGTCGTAATATAGGTAAAAGTGTCTTAATACAGGTAAAAGTGTCGTAATACAGGTAAAAGTGTCGTAATTTCAAATAAAACCGAGCAGATTTGTTTCCAGTGCAAAAAGGTCTAACTGGTGGAAGTCTGCCAATCCACGGATTTCTAGTTATTTAGTACAGTTTTCATGTGCCAGTATATAAATGTGCACAAAATATGTTGTGATTCGTATTAATGATAACTGATCCTGTTAGAAAGTGTCAACCGAATTGAATTCAGTTAGATTTTATGGAAAATTATTACAATACAAGCAAACGTGTGCAGCAAATAAGAGAAATTTATAAAAGCAGAGGTAGTTAATCACGAAATACATATAAAAGTTGCATACAA
>JAECUM010009330.1:0-62011 GCA_016617855.1 Megalonaias nervosa | reverse complement strand
TCCTCTCTTAGCGAGACTACTCTATATTGTATGGAATTCATTAGACATTTGAAGTCTGTTTTTTCCAGTCTTCACTACGTTCTTAACGAAATGAATAAGCCAGGTTATTAAGCTACTAATACACCGGTAACTAATGGACGTACTGGGTCTACTCCGCAGAATTAGATATCTTTAAATTTGGGAGTTTCTCATGTAACATCAAGGAACATACAAAGCAATCCAATAAAGATCATCAGAGAATCCCTGTATGACGTCACAACTAAGCATCTGCAGAGTTCTGGTTGGCAGAACCACTAACACAGCGAAGAAACGAGATGAATTCTAATAATATGCAAACATATTTCAAAAGAAGCAAGTGCTCGCTATATACAAATGTTAAATGCCATTAATGATTGTAAAGAACTACCTGATCCGTTTAAATTCAAACCAGGGCGGTCAAGACTTGTTCTATTAATTTGTGTTTGTTATTGTTATGTACATTTCTCGCATATGACCGCTCCGGTGGCCTAGTGGTTAGAGTGTCCATCTCGGATGCGGGAGGTCGCGGGTTCGAACCCCGGCCGAGTTATACTAAATACTTATAAAAATGGTACTAACAGCTACCTCGCTAGGCGCTCAGTATTAAGAGGTAAGTGTTAGGACTGGTCGGCCTGGTGTTAGAATAATGTGACTGGGTGGGACATCATGTCTGCGGCATGATGCCCCAGTGCTAGACATCACTATAAACTGCCACACCGCAGACATCGTATTGATATGACTGACAAATTGTTGAAGCTACGTTAAAAATCCTAATTACACACACACACACACACACACACACACACACACACACACACAGACAGACAGATGCCATTTTCTACGGGCCTTTTTGGCATTTAGTTTCAAACAATCATTTGTTGTTTTTATTACAAATTTGTCTGCTATTATTTATACAAAACATTTAAATAATAATAAAATTGATGAATATAGACCGTTGATGTCATCTTCACATGTGGTATTATGACTCTGGTGTCTTGAACTAAGTAACAGAAAAGAGCGAAAACCAATAAGTTTTGCAAAATTCAACAAATTATTTAATTCCCTAGAATGCAATGTGAAAATTTAAAAAGAACTTACAATAATGCAAATTAAATCCCAAACACTCGTAAAAGATTTATCACAAGTCCAAATGTATAAAGTTCCTACTGAATTAAAGCAGTATTCCAAATAAGTTCTAATATTGAATGTGTTGACATGCATGTAGTCTCGAACTTGGTAATGCGCCAATTGCCTGAAGTGTCATGATATGCCAACAGTCTTTTGATATATCATACAAATATCATCCCAAACTGTTCTTGGCTGAAATCACCATAATTCCAAATTAATGTTTTTGACATAGGTCGCACTAACCATTTTCTGAAAGTACTCTGTCACATAACGGAAGTTTCCGTTCTAGAATATTCTTAGTTGTCAAAAGACAAGGTCTGTTACTAAAATTATAATAAAGAAAATGGGAAACATCAGGTACAACAGATTCTCCATTGGGAAATTCCAATGTCCTAGACCCAGACCTAAATAAACATATTTGCATCCATTGATATTGATCCTAATATTTAACCAACACTTATAGAGGAAAATTAACTATAAATTATTTGTTTACCAAAAATAACCAGTTACTGGTCAGGTACACAATGAATTTGATTTTGGACATGGTCAAGTCTAAAATACGTATATGTAACATACAATCATGGTAAAAACATATACAAATATACATAACAACGTTTATTAAATAATGTTGAAATTGATGAATATATAGACTGCTGATGTCGTCCTTATATATGGTCATTAAATAATTATGAGATTGATTATTATAGACTATTGATGTGTTCCGTCTATATTCATTAGCATGTGCGTCTTCGAGCCTATTTTCTTGCCAATTTGCTTTTTGTGATGATGTATTATTGTAAACCTAAATCTAGTAAGTTTCAAGGAATGATCAACTACAAAAATGGGTAAGTTCATGTAAGCAGAAATTATTATCATATCTCAGTGCGGAAACAAACCAGTTTTGTAAAATTCAACAAATAATGTATTTTCCTATAATACAAGAATGAAGTTTTAAAAAAAATTCACAGTATTTGTGAATTATATCCCAAATAGTCCTAAAGATTCAATCACAAAAATATATAGTATTCCCAATGAATTTTATTGGTGTTCCTAATGATTTCCATCTTGAATGTGCTGCTGTACCAATAGCCTAGATCATAGTAATATTCCAACAGTCTTCATGTATCACAATAATGTAAACCAAAATGTCCTCGAATGAATTCACAATATTTCCTAAAAAATGGTTCCTTCCTAAATTAATGAGAAATTCCAATGAATAATTTAAATAAATAAATAAAATCTCTCAACTGAATACAACTAAAATTGATTCCACTAAGACTGATGTCAAGATATGGAATGAGAAAACTCCGATGTGAACAACGATCAAATCCGTGAACGTCATCAGGAATGTTTACTTAAATTTTAGCAAGGGCAGTTATACCATACTTTCCGTTGGTATTGTCTATGTCCGGAATTGAAAGCCAAATAAACATATTTACTTCCAAGTAATAATATCCTTAGTATATAATCTAAAATTATAGACAACAGTTAGCTATCTAATTTCAATGTACAAAATAACAACACATTATTCAGGTAGTCCCAAACTCCTACTCTCAATTATGGACAAATGTCAATCACACATATACAAATAAAATATACATAAAAATTATTTCTATTTCTATTTCGCTCACATGAACTTGCAACTGAGCAAAATTTTAATATTTTTAAGTTGTTTAAAAAATACATTAAGGATACGAGGCGTATTAACTAATGTCTCCTCTTCGATTTTAAATATACATGGATTCGTGTTAGTATCACTAATACTCATTATTTTATCATGACCAATCAATAGAGATATAGGTGCATTCATACTAAACGGAATCCTTCCCATGTTTGTAACAATATTATTTACTTTCCATCGATATCTCACTTACTTTTCCATTTGTTTCAAGCTTTATCCTTTAACTGTTAGCACACAGAATTTATTCTTCTTATATGGTCTTTCTTTTCTGCGCTTACCATGTTTGAATAATTTGTGCCACACTATTTATATGGGGACTGGTTTTTCTAATGTTGCAAGAACTTGTAGCACGACAGCTTTTTCATAATTTAGCACATAAATATGTTTAAGCTTGAACATATAGAGGATGAGATGGTATTGTGTACGTATCGATTTTAGTTATTTGTGCATTAGATTCCATACCTTTGTAATGGAGAGAGAGAGAGAGAGAGAGAGAGAGAGAGAGAGAGAGAGAGAGAGAGAGAGAGAGAGAATTTATATGCAGCTTTGGACGTGTTGATTGTCCATCGCAGATTCGGTTCTACTGGTAAGATTTATACAAACCAGAGAACACATCTGCGTTTCAAAGAGGTTGTGATCAATGAATACAATAATCGGTGGAGAAGCAGAATTAATATGCACTTCAAAGTGTTGTAAAGCCAGAATTAAATCTAAACCCTCCTTCTAGATATTGTCGAATAATGTTTCAGGTGCTTGTTTAATTTGTTAGAGAAGTAACACACTCGATGATCCATATCATTTTTATCTTTCTGAATTAATACGCAACCAACCCCTACATCACTAACATCAACAGCTATTTTAAATAGTTGATTGAAATCTGGAGCTGAAAATACTGATGCACTTTTAAGTATGACCTTTAATTAATCAAAAATCTCTTGGCATTTGGCAGGTTAAGAAACTTGGTCTTCTTACTCAACAATTGCTCAGATATTATAAAAAAATAAAAATGGCGCAAAGTTTCTAATTGTACCAAGCTATACGCAAAATGCGCATCGGTTGCATTTTACTGATAGGCACAGAGAATGCAGAGATAGCTTTATTGTTAGCTTCTACAGGTTTGACTTGACCATGTCCCACAATAAGTTCAAACAATGTGACACAAGGTCGGCAAAACTCATTTTTGCTTATGTTAATTTTCATATTTGCCTCCATCGATCGAACGAAGAATTTCCGGATAGTATCCAGGTGCTCTTTACAGGCCTCATTGTATATAAGGAAGTCGTCGATCACAACTATCTATACCAGATTTTATCATGTTAACTAGGCGCTGAAATTTTGAGCTAGAATTTTTCATACCGAATGGCATCAGTTTGTATTGGGAGAGTCTATCTGGAGTTGCAGAGGTTTAAAATTTCTTTTGCTCTATCCGTAAGTGGAATCTGCCAGGATCCTTTTAACATGTTAAAGTTTGCGACATAGTTTGCATTTCTAATTCTGTCAATACAGTCATCAATTTTTGGTATTGGAAATGAGTATGTTTTGTTGACACTATTCACTGTTATGTAGTCAGTGCACATACAGAAAGAATTAATCTTTTTATGGCACAAGAATTCACAGCGAGCTCCTGTTACATTTGCTTGCTTCAATAAGCCGTTCTCCAACAAATGTCCTTTTTCGAACATTCCTGCTTGAGATGATTCATGCATGCAATTTCAACATCATAACAGATTGTCTTTGCTCGAGTTGGAACATCTGGGAACAACTGTTCGTATCCACATATTCACAGTTTATTGACTAGATTATTTAATATTTCAGAATTTTGAAGTCTGCAGTGGTTGAACTAAAGTAGCTACAATCCGGTTGCAACGTGATTATTTAAATCATAACTGTATGGGACAGGCACAACTAAATTTATTGAATGATTTGCATAATTATCTCGATCAACACACTCCTTTAACATATTTCGATGGCAGAGTTGTTTTTGTTTACACCTCCCAGCAGTGTCTATGATACAATCTAAGTCACTTACTTTGTTTTTAACTGTATAAGGATTTTAAGGCATGGATAAGAGAGCCATAACTCCATCACCAGGCTGAAAAGTTCTTTCTTTTGTTGTTACTTTCAGTTTTGGTTGGGTAGACTGAAGATTATGTGCTCCCACCTCAAAAACTTTTGATAATCAGAGACATAATAAAGTAAATTAATCTCTGATTTATCTGTCAAAAAAGGTTTCTCTTTCAACAGCTTTCGTGGTCCACGAACAGTGTACCCAAAACAAAGTCTAACTCCTAGGACCATTGAACTGACTCCCTGACAGCAAACAACGGTAAATGAACACCTTCGTAGAAATCTTTTCTGGTATAAAAGCAATATGACCTTATCATATTCTTTAAAGTCTGATGATTTCCAAAGCTTCCTGGCTTTCTGGATGAAATGCAGAGGATTTAAATTGTTAAATACCTAATTCATATATAATTGCTGTAAGATCCCTGACATAAATTTTGAACCTTGATTAGATCTGACGGATTTGAGAAGGCCAAAAGGTGTAAAGAACTTAATTAAGGCTTTGGCTATATTTTTAGTCTTTATGTTCCATAAAGGAACTGCCCCTGGAAACCTTGTCGATCCACACATTATGGTCAAAAAGAAAAAGTTACCTGACTTGGTTTTAGATACGTGACCTACACGGTCTAGTATTATTCTGCTAAATGGTTCATAAAATGCATTAAGAAGTTGTAAATGAGCTTTAGGTATTTTTTGTTTGGCGTTCCTACCATTTGACAATTGTGACAAGATCTACAGTATTTGAAAACATCACTCTTAATTTTCGGCCTATAAAAATTACCCACCAAATAAGTTTCATGGGCTAAGATAAGGATTTCCTGTCTACATGATTTAGAAACTACAATTTGATAGCTGACTGACCACTCGTTACTAGGGGGTACCTCAGGTAATCTCTGTGGTCCATAAAAAGTAACAAGTTATTACCTCTGCAGAATTATCCTCGCTAATAGCACTCTGAAACAAGCAGGAAATCTCAAGATTTATTGTCTTTTGTCACCCTGATTAGAAATGAGGGAATTAATATCTACAAGAAGATCACAATGATCAATAACTTTTGATTTATCAGTATCAGGAGCAAAAGTGACCTCATCAAAAAGTCCGACCAATGCATGTGTCAGGAAAAGGAATAATTTCCTGATCAACTCATTCTCAAGAGTTCCTTTTGCCATGGTTCTATTAACTGCAAAGCAGGGCATAAATCAGGGATTTCATTTTCTATTGGATCAACCTTTTAATCAAACAAGGCTTGTGAGTTACAAGTGGATTAACCACAACCTTATCTCCAGTCATTGCGTAAAGAATTCATAACGCCGATAGTAAGTGGTGCTGAACTAAGTCTGATGTGAAATTAACATTAAGGAGTGGAATTTGAATAAAACTGCACTCTCCTCCCTGAACAATAACACTTTCAGAAGAAGAAGACTTCTCCGACAAAAGCAAAATACCAGATAATTAAGACTCTAAGAAGCTCCCGTGTCCCTAAATATTTTATAGAGATACGCTTGGCCGAATCACCAATAACTAATATAGAAATATTCGACATGAATGGTTCAAAATACTTCATAATAAAATCAGACTGGGGTTTGTTTGACAGAACAAATGTATTGTTTCCAATACATGACCATGACCTTGACTTCAACGAAACAAGAGCATTGATACAGCTCTGTATTTATTCTGCTGCTATTATTTTTAACTTAAAGCAATCAGAAATAACGTGCCATATTTTCTTGCAACAGGTGCACGTACAAAGAGATAAGGATTTCTGATCAGTCTTATCAGAAGATTGATTCATATTAGTTGTGCCAGACTGAAATTTGTTAGTACTTGCTTGAGACTGATGTGGTTTCTTGCTAACCATCTGTTGAGAAGAAAACATATTGACCAATGAAACTTTGTTAGTCGAGGAACAGTCATTAGCTGTACGAGAAGAGTTTTGCAAGGTATCTCCCTTGTGTTGATGAAGCTAGGTTTTGACGTCACTATGCATGCAGTTATTGAACATTTCGACTAACATGAATCGTCTAAGTTTGTCATTATTTTTAACAATCTATTTTGATGAACACCAATAGTTTTTCTTTATCCCTAGCAAATTCAACATGGGTTTGGCTATATGTTTTGCAGTTCCGAAACCTCTTTCGATATTTCTTAGGTACCAACTCATAATCCTTCAAGATACATTCCTTGACCAATTCATACTCAGCACTTGCTTCTACTTACAGTGAAGTATAAACTTCACGAGCTTTGTCAATAAGTACACTCTTAAATAACAACGTCCATTGGTCTCTTAGCCATTTTGAACTCTTGGCATTTCTTTTCAAAATGTGAGGATATTGATCTACATCATTTTCTATTGTGTCGCAAAATACCCACGTGACAGATAATATTACTCAGCTTAATATTTCAAAATACCTATTAATGCGACCTAACTCATCCGATAGGAGCTAACTTAATTCTTCTAAGGTACCAGCTGATCGATCTGTCCAATGGGAAAAAGGCTAAATCTCGTAAACAGATTTACTAATAATTCTATTATTAGTAACTATTAAGACGCATGTGTGTGTGTGTGTGTGTGTGCGTGTGTGTGTGTGTGTGTGTGTGTGTGATTTGGATTTATAACATAGCTTTAACAATTTTTCAGTCACATCAATACGATGTCTGCAGTGTGGCAGATTCTATTGATGTCTAGCACTGGGGCATCATGCCGCAGATATGTAGCATCATGTCCCACCCCGTCACATTATCCTGACACCAGGGTGACCAGTCCAAACACTATCCTGTTAATCTTGAGCGCCTGGCGAGGCAGCTGCTACTAGAATTTCTATACGTCCTTGGCATGACTCGGCTGATGATTGAGCCCGCGACCTCCCGCATCCGAGGCGCACGCTCAAACCACTTAGGCCACTGGAGCGGTCCTGTTAAGCATCTTTTATAGATCCTATGCAATTTTACTTTCAACAAATCCAATTATAGATAATCACTACAATTTACATTCAAATGTTTTATTGTGTTTCCTTTTCATATACAGTTGTGTTCAACTTACACATACAGATGTGTAAAAATAAAATCTCGTTGAGTCCTAAATCTTTCACGTGGTTTAAACATTCATTCCTTGTTGCTTTTATGTCGTTCATGTTTGTCTTTCATAAAGGGCTGGTAAGTCCTGTAAGCACCAAGGCTAGATATACACAGGTTATTCGCTGTATTTCATTGAGTCCGGTGAATACAATTAAAAGTTGATGGTATTTCTTAAATAATTAAGACTCTATTACGTCTCTAATGTAAAATGCGTATGGCTAGACTGGTTGACTTAAATAAGTCTCTAATGTAAAATTCGTATGGCTAGTCTGGTTGTCTTAAAATAAGTCTCTAATGTGAAATTCGTGTGGCTTGTCTGGTTGACTTAAAAGTTAGTGAGGACAACCAAAATGTATTAAAACTTTAAGATGGCCTTAAGATTATGGATTCCGTAAACTTTAATATGTTGCAAGGTATAAGGAACAAAATACTAGACAGAAAAGCCTACACCTCTTGGGATTGATGCAATCAATCATTGCCAAAATATATATTGAGCTCCATTTCAGAGTCCTTGAGTAGCTTTGCAAAAGATTATTCATCTCCTGGCTTACAATAGTTCTTTGTCAGAGATAGCATTTCTTCAGATTTGTTTTAAGTGTGCTTCAGTGCAAATACTCGATAACAGAAAAAAAGAACCAAGAAGCTATTTTTAAAAAAATACTATTCTTCCATGTATTGAATGCCTTTACTGGCAAACATTCATTTTGGGGTGTCTTGTAATAACTGAACAGAGTACGTCGGAAACATATGATGACGAATGTCAAGAAAAATCCAAGAGTTAGCCTTCAACTTAGATTCATTTATTACAGACACACATTGGAGATTACGCTTCTTAAAATTTTGCTTCAAAGGGTTCTTGACTTTTCCATGTAATCTATGTTCTCATTCATATAAATCTTTTTTTTTTCCAATTATTAGATCAAACTTTAAAGTTGGTACTTGCTGATATAGATGTATTATATATGCCTTGAATTGTACCATCCGTAGATTGACTCCCTGGTGTATACATAGATGATGGAATTGGTTAAACCTCAACACACTCCGCTATAGAACTTACTAGCAGCAAAGAGATAGTAATTCTAGTATAATATAATTATCTTCTTCATGTCTTGAATCGTTCTAATTAGCACGAGTTATTGTCATTTTTAACAAGGTAATTAATTTATGTGTTGCGAATTTGTTATAAAATAAAGAAAAAACCTTCAAAACCAAACTTAAATGAAACAGAGAGCACGGATTTATTAAGAATTTCTTTAAGTCCAACGTTCATCTCTAATGAAAGTTCATTGTCTTTTTTGCAAAATCCACATAACGTAGCAAACTATACCTTCAAGTAAATGCAAAAGAAATATTTACGCTGATGAGAATAATCATTGCGGTACAAGCCTATAAGTGCTTTACTGCTCGTACTCGGTAAAACTTCTTAGAAAAGTATTTACAAACAATATATTTTTAAATATAAACATCTGCAAGTTAAAGTGATACACTTTAAATCATTTGTATAGATTAGTCCAGCTTCATATTAAATTTGTGTGTGTGTATGTGTGTGTGTGTGTGTGTGTGTGTGTGTGTCATTTTGATGAAATACACACAAAAAAATAATGAAATTTTTAAGTACAGTCTCAGGAAGTGCGCTAATAACCATCATGCATTCAAGTGCTCAAAAAACTAATGGCTTTATAGACGTATACAAAACCTGCAATGAAGGTATTTTTCAAAAGAGAAAAACATGTGGAATAATATATATATATACCATATACCATATATATATATATATATATATATATATATATATATACTTATATATATATATACCTGCCTATATATATATATATATATAAACAAAGCTTAAATATGCTGGAAGTTTACCTTGATTTTAATAGCATTCCATAAGTACTTTCTCTTAACACGCAAATTCACCATCCTTTGAAGTGAATTGTACTTACTGTCTTTTTCCATTATCCAGTCATTGATGAGATATATTCTGGATTGTATATATAATAAACATTCATTTGTGAGAATCTGTCTTTCGGGACAATATGATAAAAATGATTTCATAAAGATATCGAGATGCTTTGATAAAGATATCGTCAGAATTTGCAAAACATTTGTCACAACCTGAATTAACTGTCTAGTGCAAAAGCATTTGGTACCTGGCGCTTAAATGCAAGCCTAATTTACTGTAGGAAATACTCTTAGCTTACCTTGGTTTGAACCAAATTTCAAAGATCTTTAACCTATCTGTATTATTATTTGCGAAAAAGAATGTATTTTATTTGACAAAATATTTCGTGAAGTTTTCTTGTCATGTTCAGTGATTATTTCTAAACAATAATACATTAAAACTTCTAATTCAAAGCCCAAAGTGGACTGTTTCTTTAGTTTCATAATTGTTTCGCTGCTGAAAGATCGATATGCATATAATAACAGTGTTTAAAAGAATCTAATCAGTATGATACAATAAACCTGGAACACATTTTCATCATATTACTGATTGCCAACATAAAATACAAATATGTTTTGGTATGGTTCTTTTTAAATAAAAAATTCTGTGCATGCCTTTCTTTGTCTTGTTAGATTTAGAACACTTCTAAATTCTGAAGCTTGAACTGAAACGGGCACATGTGGAAAATAATCAAATGTACTGCATGAAAATACTAGCCATCGTCATAATTTTGGGCGTTATAAATGCATCTAGCATCTTACCAGACGTAAAGGATGTGAATCTGTTTTGCAAACTATATCTAGAATGATAATATAATTTCAAGATTTACTAAGAACTTTTATGTTTTAGTGATTTTTTGTGTAAGGTAGCTTAACATATACTCACAAACTTTAGGAATTAATTCTTGTATTTCAAACGTATGATATGCAGTACAATTCATAAGGAAAGGAAGTCAATGTTAAAAGATAAAAGTAGCAGGTGTTGAAAAGGGAATAACTACAAAACAGAGATTTCACACACGAAATTGGACAAAAAAGGCATCAAAATGTTTGGGTTTTTTTCACAATTGAGTGATAACACTCGTATACTCCTCATATTGTCTGCAGCTAAAACAGATTGTGATTTAAATTAAATATTTTATTCTGAGTTCACGTAAGCAACGTTACACGAGCTGTATGTAATCGGTCGGGGCCATCAATTAAGAAGATGGCAAGTTATCAGACGATAGCACCCTTAGACTGGAAATTGTATTTGAGCATTTATTTACATGATTTCTGTGACTAAGGTATTTCTTCAAGGTAAGACTCCATGTATTGTCACAGCATCACATATTTTGTCACTATTAACCCATGCTGGTTTTACTAAATGTGTTTATTTCGTTGTTATGTACATGGAAGTTAACTGGAAAAAATTTCAATGAAAATTTGAAAGATGCCTGACTACAGAAGAGCATTTCAGTAGCATAGGTAGGACAGTCAAGCCCATAAAGGGATAGGATTCCTGGCAAAAAGATAAAAAAAAAGAAATTATCAATAATAGATTGATTACAAAGTAGTTAAAATCCAATGGTGTGTTGTTAAAGAAAAGTGGGTTTCTGATCCACATGTGAATCCAGTTTGACTTCATTTTATTGAAACATATTTACAGCAATGTATGTTAGAAAGCGACCTTTATTTAACCAATTGAGGATCTGATTCTACACGTTGAAATATCTTGCGTGCTTTAGTAATTATTTTTTGCATGCAAGACGACAGAGATGTTGTTTCTTTTGTCTGTCCTGCACACAAACTATACAATACATGTTGGATTCTTTTGTTGAAAATATATAAATTATATCGGTAATGTTTTAATACATGACTTTTCAAGTATTACTCTAACTAGATTGTTGAAGAAAATTATAACCGTACGAAAAATTATAGATGAAAATGGGCGATATCATGATTTTTAAAATGTATTTTATAAAATCATATAGAATGAAAACAATTGTATGCGAGCAAATACGTTTAAATTTTTTAAAATGAATTTCATTAGATCTTGTTTAAATTTATTGATTGCATAAAGTTGATGCATTATTAAGTGATTTGTCATATTATTAAAACAGTGGGTTTGATCTGTTTACAGACAGTTGTTATTACTCAGCGGTGACTTGTTACCAGAAACATTCCTTGCATAGTTATGTTTGTAACTGTCAACAAAATAGTACGCGAGAGTCAATGCTGTTGTTAAACAACGACTTACATCAAGCAACAACTCTTGTTTATTGGCAGCTCAAACGTTTTGAATGTGTACAATCCGATCGCTTAGTACTTAGAGAAACTGACTTTCTAAACACCGTACAATCAATTTAGTTCCATAAATTAAATTAAATTTCATCCCAGTTTGAGTAAGATGCGTAACATACAATACTAAAGATCTATTTCTATAAATTAAATCAAATTGGATTTACACGTTGTTCAGAAATAAACTTTGTAAACACCTAACTATCGGTTTCATAACTTTATGATAAGCGAATTCGATCCCTATTTGGTCACGAAATCACCTTCCTAAAGAGCCAGCTATATTTTAAACTTTATAAAAAGCACAAATCGCGTCCGTATCTCCTGCCTATACTACTTATTTACGGTTTGCAGTTACATATATTTTTAAGGGCAAAACAGTTTAAAGCGCCTGAAGAAATGTATTGCTGAGAATTGTATTGATTTTTAAAAGGTGTGTCGCGAAGCCAATGACGAAGAAAAATATATCAAATGTGACCTGTAATAAAACGTAAAAAAATAAAAATATTTTTAAAAAATACGAAATTGGTGCAAAGAGACCTATTACCTTTAGTTTATTAGATCTGTTGAAAACGTTAAAGCATTGAAACATGGCCCTGGTATTTGATCAATTTTCTAATATAGAATTTATTTTATTTACAACACTCTAGAAAGGCGAAATAGTCGACGATTGATCCTAGTTCTGAAATTTCGTAGAATTCATGAAGATTTTGTACATTCATTATGAACAAGATGTGTAGTTTTTAATCAGCATGAAATCGGTCGAAATACCTTTTGAGTTACCGACGTTAATTTGAGATGACGTAATCTTTCCTATGAAGGTAGTTTGTTGGTAAAATTGATTTAGACCTAATGATTACTGTCAAATTAACGCTGACACCAGTGAACACTATACACCACGTTGAAGTTGAAACAGGTGCAAGAGAATGCTGCAACTTCAGTATGCTGACTCGAAATCCTGGGAACAACACTGGTTCATTAGGACTGCATGAATAAAGTAGATTATCGTGTAGACTGTCTGTTGATGGAGGGATAAACGCCTTTCTTGACTTTAAACACTTCATGTTTCCTAGGGTGTACCTTAAGAGGTTTATTACCACTTTACAATCGCCTACTCAAATGAGGTATTGAAGTTGAGAAGTTTGAGTATTTGAATAACTTCTGTAAAATCCCATCGTAGAAGGAAACACCAACGTGTTAAGAATTGAGGAGTTCATCTAAATTCCTTGGAAAAAAAAATAGTTGGTGATACCTGCAGTCGCAATAGTAAAGAAAAGTATTTCGATGGTTTGTTGTAGATAAAGTCCAACAATACATCCGTTTCAAGCATCAACCTTCATCATCCCGATTATAGCCCTTTCCATTTTTCTGTTCAACTACGTCACTTATCCGCTCTTGCCACCCAATGTACCATATTCATTTTCCTTTTCGGCTGAAGGTACCATGAATTGAATATAGTTTTCCTTTTCTGTTTACTTGGGTTTGAAAGTTTCTACCTTCATCTGCCACAACAAAGAATCTTACATTTGTAGTCAGGGTACACCATCGATTTTGCATAACAATGAGTTCTTTGACTTCCTTGTAGTTATTGCGTTACCACGTTACCTATGATGCTGATATTGCGTCACAAGATAAAATCCCCAGTAAGTAATGTTGAAAATAATAAACAATAACGGAAACACTAACCGAGAGTATTTATCTATAATATTTACATCACGAAGAATGGGTAATTTTGGCTTGAGAGATTTTGCTTTTTCTTTTAATTGAGATATTACTTTCCTTTTTTGAGCAGGTTTACAATTTCTTCTTCTGAGCACATTGTTTGGGACATATCCCCGAGATACGCAAGTTCTGGGCAGCACGGGAGCCATCCGAATGATAGGCTGGGTGTTGGCAGCCTCTTCCATTTCGAGGCTGCAATACTGGTTGTATGTTGTGCGACCGGTATTCCGAATCGCTGGCAAGGGAGATAACCTAATCTCACTGGTGTCGAGGTTGTCGTCACTATCCTTCTGAAACAAAACGGAAAAACATTTATTGGAGGTGGGTTTGCCATTATTTATCGATGGCGAATATGCGTTTCTATAGCTTGAAGTCGGCACATAAGATCTGAGTAAGTGCAGAAAGGTTAAAATTAAGGTGTAAATGGAATGAGTCCATGTTGAAGGTAGATATATGGATCTTTATATCTTCGGTTTTAAATACTCGATTATTTTGTCTCATAATTACAATCGAAATAACCACTTGAAACTTACTTCATCTAACGCCTTAAACTCTTTATTGAAAGAAACAGAAATTTTGCAGAGAAATGTTATAGGTATATCTGTCGAGAAAACTACTGTTGTTTCGGTATATTCAGCAGGCCTGATTCTGTGTAAAAGGGTTTAGGACAGAAAATACCTTTGTTATTTTATTTGCACCGCAAATAATTTGACGCCTAATACTAGAAATCTAGACACACTGAGATTTACCTCGTTCGTTTGGATCTGGTTTTGTGGAAGACAGGAAACAACGAGACAAGCGAGGAGGATTGCATGCAGAAAATAAATCACATGGGGTGAAATCGACAGGTTGTATTCCAAAGTGTCATGACACGAAAAAGAAGACAACGTGCGCCCTTTGACATCATTTTGTACCCTTAAGCACATATAAAATTCAGTGTGGTACCATGTGTGATTTTAAAATAGTACGGCATCAAGTAGACAGATTTTAAGAAACAGTTTAATATCTTCAGCTACAAATTCTTTCCTCCAATATGTGGTAATCTACGTATGAAGTTTCATTATGTCAGTAGTTACTTTGCCACATTTTTAATCGTTAAACTTTTACATGTGGACAGCTCCATACAGTAGCGATTTTTTTTGTAGAAATCAACAATGACTCATTAAATAGCAACCGACGTAGAAATGCTACATAAACAGGTTGTACTGTTGACCAAAAAAAAAATGACTCAAAAGAATTGGTCACTTACTTTTGTTTCGTCATCGTTATTCTTGTGCACATTGTTTGAATTTACTTTGTTTTTCTTTGCTTTCCGTTTCGCTCTAGCACCCCAGTAAGTATAATTCACAGCAGCGTATTCCAATAAGGCAGCAAAAACAAATACAAAACACATCACCAGATAGATGTCAATGGCCTTGACGTATGAAATTCTGGGCAATGAAGAGCGCACACCATTGCTTATCGTAGTCATGGTCAAAACAGTTGTAATCCCTGTTGAACAAATAAGAAATTAAACCATTTTAGAGAAAACGTTTAATTTTTAGAGCAAAGGGCAAAGATAGTTAGTTTGTCAAATTATTCATCTTTACCCACCGATGAATTATAACCACCGCGTATAACACCGTCTGTTAAAAAGAAAATAATATAACGGCAATTATAATAATACCAAAGTAATAGCAAAATTCGACAAAAAGTAGAGATGCCTAAATGATCAATATTTGCACATTTTATTAAACCCCAGAAGAAATTAGCAAACTGTGTAGAGTACATACGATTTAGCATCATTCTGAAAATGCCATTAAAGGAGGTACCAAGAATGAATATTATTCTGTCAAATAAATTTTTCACAAAATCCAACGCTGAACATCTATGTGGGACATAAGTACACAATATTAGGAATGTATACTAAAGTATAAAACAATAGTTTCTCATGGCGATGTTGGAACGTACATTGCAGATTATATTTAAATTTTACTGTTTGTATATTACACCATCCAACAAACCAAACCAAACTTATATGATTAAATAATAAATAATTATTAAAAGGAGTAATTAGGTAAACGTGTAAGATTTACAACAAAATTGATTGAAATATGAATGGCGAGAAGAATACTTTGAAAAAAAAGTATCTGCATATATGATTTCCTTTCTTACGTTTCACTCCGACCACCCAACTTTCTCCCACCCACCTCCCCCCATCACACACACACACACACACACACACACACACACACACACACACACACACACACACATTCACTCACTCACGCACACACATGTATCATATAACCGAGGAATGATTTATACTGTTTAAATTCGTCATGGAAATACTTCCTTAGGAAGTTGCAGTTATTAAAAAAATATAAGAAAATAATATGATACAAATGATTTTGAAATTTTTAAGGAAAAAGAATAAATGTCCAAAGGGCAAAAGAGTTGAATATGTGTAATAATTTTGGACATCAAATAGGCATAGTGAAATATTAATATTAGAAAGAATTTTATGCAATAGAATTTCAAAAAGGAAAACAAACTTTTTCAATCCAATCACTGTTGCGTTTGAATAATAATAATAATAATAATAATAATAATAATAATAATAATAATAATAATTATTATTATTATTATTATTATTATTATTATTATTATTATTATTATTATTATTATTATTATTATCAGCAGCAGCAACACTATTAGAAAAAGAAGATAAAGACATCGAAACAGAAACAAATAAAGATATTTCATCAATAATCATATTATATTTACTGGAAGAGGAAATGACAAAAAAGACGATTTAAGAAATAAGTAAATAAATAAATAAATAAATACCCAATGCCACCCGAGCTGACGTGGCTTCATGGTTGATCCAAAAGGACACCCAGGAGAGCATGACTATCAGGATGGACGGTAAGTAGGTTTGGAAAATAAAATAGCCAATGTTCCTCTGCAACTTAAAGCTCAGCGACAGTCGTTGATATTTTCCTTTAAAGAAATGACAATTTTCCTAGCATAAATGTAAAGTAAATATCCACAACGTCTCCACCAATTTAATCTTGTAATTGGTGAAGTTTTAATATGGTGCTTGGAATGTAATTATAACGCACAAGATCGTCATGGATGCTCTTCATAACAATCATCTAAATATTATCCCAGCGTCGTGTTGTATTATTGTTTCATGAATGTTACCTTATACAAACTCCTGTTCTAGATTATGTTTATTACAGTACGTTAAGGAATTTACTTTATTAAAATGATGTAGCTATATGGTTGCTGTATGTTACGTCAAAGTATGGCGCACGACTTGTACGATTCATTGTCATGACGATCGTAAAGGTCAGGGTAATCTCTCTCTCTCTCTCTCTCTCTCTCTCTCTCTCTCTCTCTCTCTCTCTCTCTCTCTCTCTCTCTCTCTCTCTCACACACACACACACACACACACACACACAAAAGAGTGTACTACTTAAAAGGCAGCAATATTGGTCTCCAATCGGTAGCTAAATGTGCGATCTGCGATCATAAAAAATGTTTTGCTCTTTTATTTCTGATGACCAAAAACCACTAGTATCTGATAGTATAATAAAAAACAGATCCTTGACAAACAAACTGCAATAATTACAATGACTTCGACAGATATAAGTAAATCTACATGGTAACGTATTGCGTAGGAAATAACTGTATTTGAAAACTGTAGAGTACTTTATTCCTTTCCTCAAGAAACAAAAGAAGGTTTAACTAATTTATCTCGAGAAGCTAAAACATCACATCAATTTTCGTCGTTGTTTTAACTGGGCTTAGTCTAAATCATGATGCTGTTAGAAATATTAAGAAACACATCACGTAATCCACATAAACGAAAAGCTAAAATTAAAAATACTAGTAGCTAAAATATTGCTGGCGGACAGAATTAAATTAAATGATTTCAGATTACTTCATTCACCATCAGATGCAGATCAGTTTTAGGACTATCTACCGGAATTGCAACCGAATGGATGCGGGTTCGAATCCTGCCATAGGATCAGCACAAATTGGCTACCACTTTGTATCTTTTGGGAAATCAATTTACACCAATTGCCTAGGCAGTAAATAACTTTAATGTATTTCTGTGCCATCACACACACACACACACACACACACACACACACACACACACACACACACACACACACACACACACACACACACACACACACACACACACACATGCCCGTACTTATATACTAGAGTAAACAAATGAAACTGGCAGTCTCCCTAAGTATAAGGTACATGTCTACCCACCTGTCACTAATGACTCGATCTTCTCTATTGCTTTATACTTGATGATAGAAAATTGGGGTAGCTCAACTATATTCACCCCGTACACAGATTTATCACCACTTCGCCAGTACATATACACATCAGCCAAAGCATAACCGTCTGAAAAAGAAGTCACAACTGTCTGAAAAAGAATTCATAACCATCTGAAAAAGAAGTCATAATCATAACCGTCCGAAAAGGAAGTCATATTGTGCTCACTCTATGTTGCTTATAGTGCTTACTCTATCGTGCTTATTTTGCTTACTCTATATTGCTTGTTGTGTTTACTCTTTCTTTCGAGTGGCCGAGTGGTCTAAAGCGCTCACCGTTACGGATCGCTGCCATCTCTCCTTTGTCTGATTGGGTTCGATTCTCAGGTTCGGCCAATGTGGGTATGTGAGAAAGCTTGCCAGTAGCTTCTCGTGGGTCGTTGGTTCTTTCCGGGGTTTTCCCGGGTTCTTCCTCCACCATTTATATTGGCCGCCATGTATAACCTATCGTGTGCTGAAGAATGGCGTTAAACCCTACAACAACAACAACAACAACGTTACTCTTTTTGGGTTATTGTGCTCACTATCTCTTGCCTATAGTTCTTACTCGTTCTTGCTGATAGAGCCCATTCTTTCTTGCAAGCAACGTTTCATACCCTAATTTCAATTCTGTAACATTCTGTTTCCTCTTTTTCTACGCTTAATGACTCTTTAAAAAGTAACTAACGTGCTTTTAAATATTTAGAAATGTGCTAATGAAGAAACATACTTTACATATATTTAAATGCTTTTATATGAAAAGAAATGATGTATACTACTACTACTACTACTACTACTACTACTAATAATAATAATAATAATAATCCAATTAACTACTGTGGAAATATGTCAAGTAAGTCAACCAGGAATGCAAGAGAAATAGAATTTAGATAAGTGCGAAAGTAGTAGGTTATAAACATTATTACTGTAAAAATGTATTTGTAACAGACTATGATTTTAGCGGCTGACAGTAAATTGCGAATAAATTGTATCAATTCATGAAATATTTCATAAAAATGAATGTTATTTTTTTGTTCTGGTGTATGTTGTACTGAAGATAAAATATGTGATATAGAATTAGGAAACGCAGTTGTTGTCATTTTATGCTATAAAATTAAGCGTCTGAGAAACGGCATCTTTCTGTAGGATACTCACAGCTCTCTATCTCAACAGTGCAATTCTGCACGTCCAGTGGATAATGATGAAGATCCATCATACAGGCGAGTGTAGTTGTAAATCTAAGATAAAAGGACGATAAAATAATACATTCACTCGCTTCAAAATTTGAAAATAAAAGTGGCTAAAATTCAGAAGTGTTTTTAAACTCTAATGTGCATGATGCAACAGTTAAAGGACATTACAATCTCATCGCTATATAGGCGATGCGCAACATCTCACGGTATATTTCGAGAATATTTTGGATGAAGAGCAAGAAAATGGTTATTATTTTTCTTTCCAGCGATTTCAGGAATAGTTTGTAAATATAGTTAATTATTTCACATAGTCCTAACAAAATGTAATCTTGAATAGTTGGTTGTAGCATCATACGTTTAAGATTTCTTTCAGCATAAATGTTGAAATCTGACTCTAAAGAATTGCCCAGATGTCCTAACTGGACTCCAAAAATGAGAGTTTCTGAAGCTATGCAGAGATCACAGTACAGACTAATACTGACCGTATGGAGAATGAATAAACAAACAGTTATAGGTTACCGTATTTATATGGAAATATGACCTTTGGAGTGCAGTATTAGTCCAAAAAATGAGTTTATTTTTCCCATATAAATGCATTAACCTTTCAATTATATACTCCTTTTGCTTTTCTACGCAAGGCTTAAGAATAAAAAGAATACACTACAGGATTAAAAGTAATTGAATTTATGCTGTATTCCAAACATCTCCTTCCACCATCACCCCTACAATAAAACATAAAAATTAAATCCTCCAAATTTTCACAAGCGATCATTCTCAAATATTATGCAAAATGGTTTTTATATGTTCTTCATTCCCGAATGTGATGCGGCTGAGTTAAAATTTCTTTGCCGTTTAGAATAGAGAACTGTTTTCCCAGATGTTTCTGGACTTCTTTTCCATACAGGGTTCATTTCTAATAAGGATGTTTTGTTAATCCAATTTAGCATGTACGCTAAAGCTGTCATTTAGAAGCTAAAAAATGGCAACACATTTTTATCAAACCTGAAAATGGTCCATGAAAAACCTCTTGAAATCCACCGATTGTTTTATCTAAAAAGTAGGTGTACATTTTCATTTTTCTTCAGCAAATGATAATTAGTCCAAACTTTGAATTCCGTTTGCAATAATTGAAATCTGTTTTCTTTTTATTATGAGTCACTGTACACATAATGAGTCACTGTACACATACTTAGTCACTGTACACAACAATAGTCACTGTACATATCACGAGTCACTGTACACATCACGAGTCACTGTATAAATCACGAGTGACTGTATATATCAGAGAGACTAAAAAGAAACAGAAAATCTTGTACGAAGTTTTCCCTTCTACAATCGTTTTGCATTTTACTCGCGTAAGAATTTACCTTCGTGTGGATAGATGAATTAAAAGCAATGCTAATGCTATGTGTTTGTCTTCACTGGCACCGGAATGAATGCAAACATTATTTAAATATCGATACTACATGGACTCAGTTTTGCTTGAAGAGCATTGGCAATGTCACATTGAAGACCATATGTGGTCATCAGAGGGAGGAAACTATTCGATAAGCAATTATAATTAAATTGCGCTTACTTTTCCAGACACTTTGTAATTAATTCATTCATGATTTTGGTGTACAAGTACTTTGATCTTGAGGCACTCCAAAAGATCAGAGCTCTGTTGCAATAATATGAAAGCAGTTCCATAGAGACCCACAATTAATTTCCCTTTTCACTGCTTGTCATTGGTGAAGATTATTCGAAAAGATCTCATCGTATTTATGATCAGTATTCACGAAAACGCAAATTACGTCTCTGACATATTAGATACCTTCAAGGGATAGTCGGTCCGTAATAGCAAGGCCTAATAATTGCACGCATAGACGTAATGGTTCCTGTCAGAATGATTGACATCCCATGTAGGCTGCCACCGATTGATAGACTAGCTAAAGCCATTTAGGTTAAAAGTCCCATGAACGTTCTCCGTTTTACTTCGAGATATCCGTGACACGTCAGAATCCACTGACTTCCTATCGGTTTTGTTATCAATATTTCCTATTGCTGTGATGTCAGTGCAAAATCTATCCTTTTTCTTTCACTTCCTGCTTCATCACTTGGTGAAAAAATGATACAGATAAATCTTGGTGAAACTATAATATGGGAGAGTCAATATCATTTACTGTTTACCTAGAAATTAGAAATCAAATAATACGACGTAGACATATAATATTTATAGCTTCAGTTTATAAGACATTGAGTGGTTTATATACTTTCTCCCAGTATAAAGCTAAAGCTGATCATATCGGCTATACGCTCGACGCAAATCCGGTTATTCAAATGTTTTACCTGCCTCCTCTGTGCATACCTTGTATATATACCTATCGTTACGCATCTTTTGGATCTATTCAGGATAAGTGTATACTTCTCATCTTTATCTTAATTTATAATGGCGTTCTCTTTCTGACAGGTTATCGTATTTGTTTCCGTTTCGTCTCGAGACAGTAAAAGGCTAAGAATTTTACCATGTTTCCCTGTTAATTTATCTCACGGAAGAATTTTAAGTTCATAATGTAAAAATCTTATACAACGAAGTCGAGGGGACCTTAACAATTAACTCTCTATATACGAATCATGCGATGCAATATGCTTCAGTTTGCCGAGGAATGAAATTATGCTTTATAGGTCACAAGATCAGTTCCCGCTAAATGTAAAGTCTACCGAATGTTGCGAATGAAAAGAGGTCCTGGTGTAAAGTCAGATACAACTTTAGACTGGTATTGATACTTTAGTCTGGCATTCATACTTTAGACTAGTATTTATACTTTAGACTGAAATTCTTAGTTTAGTCTGGCATTCATACTTTAGACTGGTATTCATACTTTAGTCTGGCATTCACAAACACACAACGCATATAAACTTTGAGATAAATTGTCGCGTATTTATTCTGTGATATGAGAAATATTGTTGGCTCTAACGGTATGCAACCTATCAGATATATATATAGTAAATTGTGTAAGTATAGTATGTACAATACGGTGATGACTATATATCTCAATCCATACATGATGGAGCTGAAAATAAGTATAATTTGGTGATAACTATACCTCATTCCATATATGATGGACCCATTTCCAAAAAGCCTAATCATCTTATTCTTCTCTGTGACGTCATGAAGAAAAGAGTGTTTGTCATTGGTGAAAAATGTATCTGGAACCCAGATCTTTTCAGCAAAGTCCCCTGACAGAGTCATGCTCTCATTATCTCTGTCCGAAAAAGCCAACCTTTCGTCCGTCCAGTATTGATTCAAGTACATTGTGATTGTATAATCCTGAAAGAAAGAAAAATATAATTATATTCTATTTTCTTTTACAACTAAGAACCTTCCCTGTAGTATGCCCTCGCTGTAAACTGATCACGTGAATCTTTATCACAAATTTACAATAACGTAGGTTTTCTTCATTATCAATGCAGTTCTTTCTCTTTTAGTTATTTCTCTTTCAGTTATTTCTCCTTCATTCTGTTTTTCTTAATCTTTCTGGTCATTGTACTTTTGGTAGGCTGTACTTTATACCATTACATTTATAAAATGTGCTCTTTTCTTGAGTTAAAGCATAAACCAAAGTTACGTGAAAATGTACACTTTATATAATGGCTAGCTGTACTTTTTCACTCTGGATGAAAACCGGACTTAAGAGCATTCCAGTTTACGTGTACCTAGTAATCAACTATTTAACTATAATGATGTTTTTATTTATCGGTAACTTGATTACACTGAATTTAATAGACATGATTAAATTAGTCTAAGGGTTGTTACTTTCGCAAACCTAGTGGTCGCAAATGTAATCATGTATATAACGTATATTTATAGTTTTTATATTATCTGAGAGACATTTAGATGAATCCAGATTCAATATCTACTTCAGATCCATTGGATTCCTACAGCTACAATAGTCCAATTACGACGTGAACGCATAGTACGTTATCTTAAATATTGCATACGTTCGCCATTAATAAGATTTCGCCGCAACCTATTTTGATTATTGGGCTAAGAGAGACGTATGTAAGTTATATCACTACTTACGATGATCTTATATTAGACTGTTATCATCGTAAACCAATTAGATGTGTTCCAACAAATCATGTATTGTCTGTAATGGTCCATCATGTATTGTCTGTAATGGTCCATCATGTATTGTCTGTAATGGTCCATATTTCAGAGAATTTGATTTTATTAACTAAGTACCGATCTACGTTCTATGTAGCCTGCTATCAAGAAATGATCATTGCATTCTACGTTCTATGTAGCCTGCCATCAAGAAGTGATCATAGCATTCTACGTTCTATGTAGCCTGCCATCAAGAAATGATCATAGCATTCTACGTTCTATGGAGCCTGCTATCAAGAAATGATCATAGCATTCTACGTTCTATGGAGCCTGCCATCAAGAAGTGATCATAGCATTCTACGTTCTATGGAGCCTGCCATCAAGAAATGATCATAGCATTCTACGTTCTATGGAGCCTGCCATCAAGAAGTGATCATAGCATTCTACGTTCTATGGAGCCTGCCATCAAGAAATGATCATAGCATTCTACGTTCTATGTAGCCTGCCATCAAGAAATGATCATAGCATTCTACGTTCTATGTAGCCTGCCATCAAGAAATGATCATAGCATTCTACGTTCTATGGAGCCTGCCATCAAGAAGTGATCATAGCATTCTACGTTCTATGGAGCCTGCCATCAAGAAATGATCATAGCATTCTACGTTCTATGTAGCCTGCCATCAAGAAATGATCATAGCATTCCACGTTCTATGTAGCCTGCCATCAAGAAATGATCATAGTATTCTACGTTCTATGTAGCCTGCCATCAAGAAATGATCATAGTATTCTACGTTCTATGTAGCCTCATACGTTAAGAGAAGTGTTAGCAGAAGTACCAGTATATTTGACTTACATTCCAGCTACATGAAAAGTGAGAAAAACGATTTCAAAGTAATGATAAAAGGAATGACCAGTCTGAAAATTAAAAACTACTTAGCATCAT
Source organism: Megalonaias nervosa (assembly GCA_016617855.1). Classification (NCBI taxonomy): domain Eukaryota; kingdom Metazoa; phylum Mollusca; class Bivalvia; order Unionida; family Unionidae; genus Megalonaias; species Megalonaias nervosa. The sequence goes on along the minus strand of JAECUM010009330.1, from coordinate 37,557 downwards.
GACATACAATATCTGGTGCTGGAAAATACAACCTGATAAGGCCATTAAAAAGTTAACTCTTTATCTCTTGAACAAAATAAACTCTTATGTTCCTCAAGACCAGATAAAGATATCATTCAATGCATATATCATGCCATACCTAGAATAGTGTTGTTCTATATGGGGTAACAGTGGTACAGAAAATCAGGAAAATTACTGAAATTTAAAAAAAAAAGAGCAGCTAGTGTTATTCTTAATGCTGATTTATTTACATCATCAACAAATCTTCTTAAAACCCTGGAGTGGTTTCCATTTTAGCACAGAACTAAGTTTCAAATGGATTTGCTAGTCTATAAATCCTTACATGGTTTGACTCCTGATTATGTTAAATGTAACTTTAAATTTGTTTAAAATGTACATATGTAGGAACTTAGATCCATCTCAAACAACATGTTATATTTAGCTAAACCAAAATCAGAGTTTTGTAAGAAGATTCTGCTTTACCTGGAGCCGACCTAAGCTTGTAAGAAGATTCTTTGTCAACATTCACAGAGACAAATCATTTGGTTGGTTTTGTGTAATGCAGTACTAGCACACTGGTATCATTTACTCACCAATAATATTTTGCAGGGGTTCACTACTAATCTTTGCATGACTCCTGTATGTATTCATTCTTAAAGCTTTGTGTATATTTTATTGTAGCAGTAGATCAATTTTCAGATTATTAATACAATTGTTATCTAAAGACACCTCATATTGTAAACATTGTGCATATATATATATATATATACATATATATATATATATATATATATATATATATATATATATATATATATAATAAATTTCATTGTAGAATGCCTTATGGAAGATTAGTCTGCTGATCAAATGAACATCTTCTTTAAATAAAGTCGTTATTATTATTATTATTATTATTATTATTATTATTATTATTATTACTTCCAAAATATTTAGAACGATGTTGTACACTTACACTGTTAAATTACAACAGTTTAAATCCCAGTGGAGGACGTGTCTTTGCATGTAATTATCATCAATGTGGCACAAAGAACCGTGCGGTAAACGAAATCCAAGAATTGTAGTCACTAACCCGCACAGGACACATTGCAAGAATTCAGATGAATCTTCTTGTCTTGTGGAATCAGTTCTTTTCAAAGCACTTTGTAATCACACAAGTCCTGAACAGTGTCAATGACTTTCGTCCGTGGAATGTGTTGTAACACTGATGAAAAACGTCGTGGCATGGAAATTCGTATACTGTCTTTGCAGTTTATCAATGTTGGACCATTTGAAAATTTTCAAAGTAATCAGTCTTCTTTTGCCTTCATATGCAATAACTATAAATTAAATCACAATACGGACGCAACTGTTCTTTGCGTTTCACTTGAATATGTGCATGTTAGTGGCAAACGTGTCTGCGCGCAATTCAGGAGGTAGATCCTAGATATGCTTTGCTAATCTGTCCATTTACAGCAATTGAACACCTGTCCATTTACAGCAATGTCTTCGGACCACTTGAACACCTGTCCACTTACAACAATGTCTTCGGACCACTTGAACACCTGTCCATTTACAGCAATGTCTTCGGACCACTTGAACACGTTCGAACTAGTCAGCATTGTTATAACATTTAAATAGGAATGGTTAAAGCGCCTATGTTGTAGTGGGTGTCATTGTCCATTTTCTTATAAACAGTAAGTTTGCAAAAGTCACAAACGTAAAACGTTACATCGGTGAAAAGGTGTTACCAACAAGTTCGAGTGCAGTTGTATCCTGCTATAAAAATGTTTTCTTATTAATGAAAGTAATTTGTAAAAATAATTATTTTGCGTGTCATTTGTAACAAAATGTTATTACTGGCAAATAAAATATGTTAATTAATAGATTAGATATCTTAACGCTTCTGTTAGTGGCCACAGCTTAGAAGGGTTTTAGGTAGAGAAAAATATTAAGAAGAATGGATATGCATAAAGTCCGGTGCACTGATATTGATATGCTATAAACCAAATTCCAGTCAGTAGATAATGCAAGGCAATTATGAACTACTAGTTAATTGTAAAAATTTAACGTCGAGGCTTGGGTCTCTATGCTCTATAACGTGCAATTAATGTTGAAAATGTTCATAGGATTAACATTATGGGTCTCGGAGCCATTTAAAATGGAATATAATCTGCAAACTACATTAGCTAACCACTACACCGATTGTTGTGATTAATACTCAGTTATCTACTGCCCCCAAATCCGTTATCTACTAGCCAGAACCCATACCATACTTTAAACCAGGGGTCTCAAACTGAAACTACCCTGAGGGCCTCATGAGAGCATTTTCGATGGCCCAAGGGCCGCACCACCTTTGTTATCTCTCTTGACACCTTGTGACGCCAATCATTTTGCGCGCCACAGGTTACGGCTTGGCGGGCCGCGTGTTTCAGACCCCTGCTATAAACGCACTGTTTGTAGTGACCATCACCCAGTTATCTATTATCCTTTACCCTGTTATTTACTATCATACATCCACACTATAACATCAACACACTTAATGGAGTGACCATTGCCCAAGTGATATACCATCCAGCACCCAGTTATCTACTGCAGGTCAGATTTACAAGGAGTCATTTGGAATGGTGTTTCCAAAAAGACTCCAGCCAACTCCTCTCGAGATGAAATTCACGATTCTTGTAGAAAGAAAGGATATTGGCTCCAGAATGTCCACAACCTCGACGAAAAGGAACCTCTAAGACAGGAGAAAAGAGAGACAAGCAGAAAGTTACATGCTACTATATTCAAGGAAAAAGACATTGGTCTACAGAGTGCCCAAAGAAAATGAAATAAGAGGAAAAGGTTGCAATTTCAGAAACAGAAGAAAAAGAAGAAAAATAGGAACCCATTCCAGTAAAAATAAAATCAACCCGGAACACGCTGAAGAAACAGCAGAAAAACCAGTGCCAGTGAAAGAATTCAAACCTTTTTGATTTATTTTTTCAGTGTAATTTGATTCATAGGGAATAATTAGCAATACAACTAAATGTATCTTGACGTTTTTTTTTAAGTGTGACTAAGATATTCCAATATACATTCGAGAAATCGTTTCCGTCCACCATATTACGACTCTGTGGGTTGTTATGTGTGTATATGTCATACTGACTTTACTATAATAAATATGTTTCAATGTTAAGTAGAACCGTTGTGTTTTACTTTTTGTCCAGCCTGTCTCTTCATATGGTACATTTTCAATAAATCTATTAAATGTAGACTTTAGTTTCTCTATTTTATTGTTGTTTTTTCTGGTTTGGAATATACCTTTTATATTTTGAAACTCAATTCAGTTTTGCCATTTGCAAAACTTGTGCAAACTCACAAACTTAGAGTAAAAGAGATCTTAGTTGAGGCAAAAATCTGACCATGATAACAAAAAAAGTTACAAACTTAAAAGGAACTTCTTATCTGCAAGTAAAATTGTGCTCTTTGTGTTAAAAAGTAACCAAAAATAAATCTCGACAGAAATATTTTGTACTGGATGCCTTCCAATCACAACTTTGCCACAAAATAATTTTAACTTCGTGCTGGCAAATTCCGCCTTAAGTTTGTAAAATGTAACCAGAAACAAATATCGACAGAAATATTATGCACGGCTTTGTTTTCAAAATCTAAGACTTATTTTTTTCCCATTCGAAAAACAACTCAGTATATGCTATCGGTTGGTTAATAATTTGTTTTTATATATTAACAATTGAATCTGCCTGAGATGAAATTCAGCCGCGACCGGATACAGCAACAATTTCACACAGTACCTTAGATATGTTGAAGACAGTCAGTTTACAAACATTAGTTACTGGCATTTGTAAGAAACTGACGAACATTTGCCAGATTTATAGCAGCCACGGATAGCTGACAGACAAAAGAGGTTTCTTTGTGAGAAACCTGCATCCACTACCGACAAAGAACGATCATAGTAAATATTCAGTTTAATCCTGTGCGATATTACAAAGATATGATTCCACAAGATTATACATTTCCCTTGTACTTTGGAAGACATGTCATATTTCCCTTGTGCTTTGGAAGACATGTCATATTTCCCTTGTGCTTTGGAAGACATGTCATATTTCCCTTGTGCTTTGGAAGACATGTCATATTTCCCTTGTACTTTGTAAGACATGTCATATTTCCCTTGTACTTTGGAAGACATGCCTTATTTCCCTTGTACTTTGGAAGACATGTCATATTTCCCTTGTGCTTTGGAAGACATGTCATATTTCCCTTGTGCTTTGGAAGACATGTCTTATTTCCCTTGTGCTTTGGAAGACATATCATATTTCCCTTGTGCTTTGGAAGACATGTCATATTTCCCTTGTGCTTTGGAAGACATGTCATATTTCCCTTGTACTTTGGAAGACATGTCTTATTTCCCTTGTGCTTTGGAAGACATGTTATATTTCCCTTGTACATTGGAAGACATGTCATATTTCCCTTGTGCTTTGGAAGACATGTTATATTTCCCTTGTGCTTTGGAAGACATGTCTTATTCCCCTTGTGCTTTGGAAGACATGTTATATTTCCCTTGTGCTTTGGAAGACATGTCTTATTTCCCTTGTGCTTTGGAAGACATGTTATATTTCCCTTGTGCTTTGGAAGACATGTCTTATTTCCCTTGTGCTTTGGAAGACATGTCATATTTCCCTTGTACTTTGTAAGACATGTCATATTTCCCTTGTACTTTGGAAGACATGCCTTATTTCCCTTGTACTTTGGAAGACATGTCATATTTCCCTTGTGCTTTGGAAGACATGTCATATTTCCCTTGTGCTTTGGAAGACATGTCTTATTTCCCTTGTGCTTTGGAAGACATATCATATTTCCCTTGTGCTTTGGAAGACATGTCATATTTCCCTTGTGCTTTGGAAGACATGTCATATTTCCCTTGTACTTTGGAAGACATGTCTTATTTCCCTTGTGCTTTGGAAGACATGTTATATTTCCCTTGTACATTGGAAGACATGTCATATTTCCCTTGTGCTTTGGAAGACATGTTATATTTCCCTTGTGCTTTGGAAGACATGTCTTATTCCCCTTGTGCTTTGGAAGACATGTTATATTTCCCTTGTGCTTTGGAAGACATGTCTTATTTCCCTTGTGCTTTGGAAGACATGTTATATTTCCCTTGTGCTTTGGAAGACATGTCTTATTTCCCTTGTGCTTTGGAAGACATGTCTTGTGTATATAAGATACTACACCTATTATCTCACCTGTAGATTATTGGTGGCAAATGTATGACTTCCTCCTCAAAAAGGACAATCATGATGATCTTTTGTGCTTTTGAATTTAATTAAAATTGTTTATTCAAAGGATTATGCACCAAACGGTAAGTGTTTTTATTTGCCTTTAAGTATGAATAAGATATTAACATACAAATACCCACTTTAGAATCTTTCTCAGTTCTGATAAAACGACGACGACGTAATTTCCATTTTAATTAGAAAACACGTTTTCCCGTCAAAACAAATAGTACCTGTTGCATTGTGAGCATTTCTAATCAGATTCATCACACGTCAAACGAATACAACTAAAATAACAAAATCCCATGAACCTATATTTACGATTACATTTCCAGCCAAAGTCATGTCTTACATTGCTACAATTTTTAACCAGACAGACTCACCATACAGTCCAGTAAGCAAATTTTAGACAATACATTTTTTCCAAAATATTTCAAAGATGATGGCTTAAACTACTGACTCCTTTATTATATTTCCAAACATATATTTTCTACATTCTGGGATTATCTTTTGCGGTGTCTCTATAGCACTTGATCTTGTATGTATAAATTAAATTGTTACTATATTGATAGATCTCTTTCTTCAAAAGATCTTTACAAATTGTGGAGATTGTTTTGAATAGTTCTTAAAAGAAGTGAACTAGAATGGTAGACTGTTGCACATTTTTCTTGACCTTTTGCAGAAAGAACATAATTTTTTTTCTCAGAAATGATCAATAAAATGCAATATATTGAAAATCGTTCATATCTTGGCAAATCCTGGCATAGCTGACGTGGTTCTAGACAGGGCTGTACATGGGGCTCTAGACAGGGATGTACGTTGGGCTCTTTACTGGGTTGTACATAGGGCTCTAGACGGGACTGTACATAGGGCTCTAGACAGGGATGTACATAGGGTTCTTTTACTGGGTTGTACATAGGGCTCTAGACGGGGCTGTACATAGGGCTCTAGACAGGGGTGTACATAGGGTTCTTTACTGGGTTGTACATAGGGCTCTAGACGGGGCTGTACATAGGGCTCTAGACAGGAATGTACATAGGGTTCTTTACTGGGTTGTACATAGGGCTCTAGACGGGGCTGTACATAGGGCTCTAGACAGGGATGCACATAGGGATCTATACTGGGCTATATGCAAGATACGCTGAAGGTTTATTTTGTGTATTTATCTATCTCGCAAATCATATATTAACCATGAAATATTCATTTTGTGCAATAAGTGATTTTAAGTGCATCACCATGAATTACTTACCATTAATTTGTTGACTTCTCAAAATGAGAAATTATAAAGACGAATATAATTACATATTCTAAAATGAGAAATTTATTCTCAAAATGAAAAATTATAAAGACGAATTATAACTAGGCATAATATTTTCAAACAACTCATTGAAGGTTATTCTCAAAACGAGATATTATAAAGACCAATATAATTACATATTCTCCAAACGAGAAATTATAAAGCATGATACAAGTGAAAACTCGCAGTATGGAAAGCCCACAGTGCATACATATATTTTGAGAAATATATAATTAGAAACGAAATGTAATTAACTATGACTTAAATTTCAACTTACTCAGAATACACATCAATGTTACCAATATACACTTACTTTGGGTGGAGCAATCCAAATTGCGATTTTTATTTCTTATATGCATATTAAAGATGGATTTATAATGTCCCCCTCCCGTCCAGAATAAATAACTTGAGATTTGATTTAGAACTCTAACCTTCAATGAGTTATTTATAAATATTAAGTAAATATTAAGTATTCTCAAGAGACAAGATAAACGTTTTTAAAAAAAGTACTTGTGTTCTGTCTGCTCATCAGAGATGGCATCTACGGATCGACCGTTCCAATTATCTAGTTACAATGTCATTTCAATGACCTTGAACGTATCTTGTTTTCCAAGTGTAAAATGCCAATAAAGAACCCAAAGTGAAGCATCTGACGTCCAAAACGGTAGAAGAGAAATCTCGAATTGCAAATTTCAGGACCAATTTGGCCTGATTAGTTTTTATAATACAGGATTAATGACATAATTTGATTCAAGAGTGTTTCTGCGGTTCTATGAAATGTAATAGAAGAAGATATTTAATCGAAAAACACTCCCAACGGGATGTCAACCCAAGACAAATCCTTGGCAACGAAATGACATGAATGAGTATATTGTACTCTAGTTGGTGTTCGCAAGGGACACTGTATTGAAATCTTTTTGTAGTGGGCGCAATGGAGCAATTAGTGAGTTCTAACACTAGTAGCAAAGTGGTGATATATACAGTGGAACGTGGTGCCTACGGGTTATTAGAGTGCCTCCATAATAAAAAATTCAAAACAGCATCAATACATTGAGAATAATTCACCTTCTTGTTGCTGACCCACTTGAAATTTTTGATAAAGTTATTTACTGACTGATGCTAAATGGAATATCCGAAAATAAAGAAGAATTTACCTCTGAAAAGATTTACTGTAATTAGAGAAATACATTAGATATTTGCCCATTAAACCATATCATCAGCAATTTGAAATTTTAAAAAATGTACATTCACTGATTACATTTGATAGTTTGTTAAGGGTCGCATTATTGAAATTTCAATTTTCGTAGCGTTTTGTTTCGGAAGAATTTTAATTTTTTCGGAAGAAAAAATAATATTTGCTCATACTTAACATTTTCCCCCAGAAATACATGTATCTACCTCGAATCTACCATCATTTATCTACCTAGTATCTACCATCATATATCTACCATCTATCTACCATCATTTATCTACCTAGTATCTACCATCATTTATCTACCTAGTATCTACCACCATATATCTACCTAGTATCTACCATCATTTATCTACCTAGTATCTACCATCTATCTACCATCATTTATCTACCTAGTATCTACCATCATTTATCTACCTAGAATCTACCATCATTTATCTACCTCGAATCTACCATCATTTATCTACCTAGTATTTACCCTCATTTATCTACCTAGTATCTACCTCATTTATCTACCTAGTATCTACCATCATTTATCTACCTAGTATCTACCTCATTTATCTACCTAGTATCTACCATCATTTATCTACCTAGTATCTACCATCATTTATCTATCTAGTATCTTCCATCATTTATCTACCTAGTATCTACCATCATTTATCTACCTAGTATCTACCATCATTTATCTACCTAGTATCTACCATCATTTATCTACCTAGTATCTACCATCATATATCTACCTAGTATCTACCATCTATCTACCATCATTTATCTACCTAGTATCTACCTCATTTATCTACCTAGTATTACCATCATTTATCTACCTAGTATCTACCATCATTTATCTACCTAGTATCTACCCTCATTTATCTACCTATTATCTACCATCATTTATCTACCTATTATCTACCATCATTTATCTACTTAGTATCTACCATCATTGATCTACCTAGTATCTACCATCATTGATCTACCTAGTATCTACCATCATTTATCTACCTATTATCTACCATCATTTATCTACCTAGTATCTACCATAATTTATCTACCTAGTAGCTTCCTTAATCAGTTTCTCGTTTCAAGATTCCCAAATCACACAACAGAAGTTTAACCTTCATGTGTAGTAATTGTCAATAATGAACAAGATATCGGCGAGTACCGAATTTATCACTTTTCCAAACAAATATGTTTTAAAGCGTTAAGTAGGCAGATAATTTTGAAGTCTGAGTCAACAAATTTCAGTTCAAATAATATATGTGATGTTTCAGTATGTCTGGTGTGATACAATTGATAATAAAGACTTGGTATTTCAGCATATTTGGTATGATACAGTTCGTATCAATATGTGGTATTTTAGCGTCCTTGGTATTTTTACAGTGCATCTCAAACACATTGTATTACTATCATGTTTGGTGTGATATACCAATGACGTGGTATTTTAGTTCATGAATGTAATCATATGTACTCAGTCATTAAACAAAACACTACGCTTCGTTAATTTACAAAGAACTAATAGCTGAGAAAAATTATTACTCATGTTTCTCAATTAAATCCTTGAAAAACACAGACGTTTCTGAACTGATAGGCAGTGAAGGAGAAGTAGTACGCACACTTATAAAATTTGGAATTTAATGTTAAGATGAAAATGAACTGCGTATCTCAGGACAACCACCTTGTGACGCTGATATACAATCCTTCTTAAAGTGAAAGTAATAATTTTGGAATAACGATTCAGAATTATGATTAGCTCATAGCTCTATACATGTGAAGTTTACATACCATGTTGACTTCCGAAATTGAATCAAAACTTGCCAAAATTATCTCGATGCCTATCATCAATGGTTTTCCTGCAAAGAAAATGAAGATTATATTGTAAATGCCTTCATTTAAAAAGTAATCTCATGATTTTGGCAAAATGCCATCAACAATGATGCTTAAAGAATAATTATATCCAAGATTTCCTAAATTTATCATTTAAATTTCATATTTCTTTACCAATATATTTTTTCAGGTGGCAACCTATATCTCTCTATTTATCTATATATCCCTCCATCGGTCTGTTTGTCTGTATATCTGCATAGACTGCACAACCGTCAATAGCGTGAAAACACATTTTACAATATTTCCAGATTTCGAAATTTGCGAGTATAGCCTTCTTGTTCTAGTTGGTGCACACCATTCAATATTAAAGAGATCTTTTTTCCCATTAACTGAACATGACAAATATGTCATCTTAACAGAATAACATTTTTAGAGAGGGAACAAAGACACCATTGTTTATGAAACTTACCAATGCACCAAGTGATAGAAACAAAGTTAACTCTTCAATATTTGAATATATAATTTACAAACAAAACGTTTATTCTGCCTATAATACTAAATTTGTCATGTTGAAACTGCTTATATTAAAAGAACATCACATTTTCCCACTGAAACGAGGACCGGATTCATGATATAGATGCTAATCTAACAAATGAGCCATCTTGAAAAAATACTCCACAAGACTGCGCACCTACTAAAACAATATTTGCTTTCCTATTTACGGTGCTTCCGAAACATTAAAAGTTCTAGTAGTCTTTGTAACAACTGTGTATTAACAACTGCAATATACAAGCGTTGTTAAAATAAAGCTGTTTCAAAGAATATAGTATATATATTTATCAGCAAACGAGCGTAGTTGATGCATATATATTTATTCTGTTGGCATCATGGAAGTAAATAGAATTATTGGAGAGAAATGTTGAAAGTTGGTCACATGGAATTAAATGGGATATAACCGTATGTTCAACGATTACTGTCTTGTATAATAGGGACGAAATGAAGAATATGACACACTCTAGGGGCCAAGCCACCCACCAACCCCACCCCACATTAACCCACCCACCTTACAATACACATCACGACGCCGGAGCAAAACAGTGATTTTGTTTATAAATATAGTAGTAGTGTAGTTAACCTGCGCATTGGCTGCTTTCTTATTGATAACTTTGTGCCTTTGGTGACTGTGCAAGCTTTGCATGTGGTTTGTTTTGGAATTACGCATCAATGTGAAACTGCAATGTTGACAGTGGTATTGGTAGTTCACGACTTTCTATTGTGTATCTGCGAGTCATAACGAATGAGGGCGACGTCACGTGAGACGGTTACCACTTTTTTACATTAACTTGTTAAGCAGACACAAGTACATAAAATAGAATCAAAGTGGGGGATTTGCATTAGTTTTTGTTCTGTTTTTATATGTTCCAGCTGCTGCTGTCATTGATTTTTGTCATCATGCATGACCATAAATGATTTCTTTGGTATCTATATACGTTATGTGTAAACATTATTTCAATAATGTTGATGTTAGCTAGTGAATCATAAACAGTAACAATCATCCAAACATGAATTTCGTCAAGCTTAATAACTATGACGGTCGCTGTAAGTGACTTCAATGTTTACGATATACTTTATGGCCTTATAGAGAGAGACGATCGTCACTCAAGTGACATTTCCACGACCTGTATCAAATGAACACAAGCACAGCAGCGAGACCGCTTCTCGGAGTCGGTGGTTTTTGCGCGCATTGAAAGGAAGCATGTCGACCTTTCACCTTTGGCGGCCTTGTGGCGATGAGAGACTTAGAAGTAGCAAAGACATATACTAGGCTAAACTGAGGGCAAGTATGACTGCCTTGCTAGAATAAACTCTGCTTGGATTGTACACAGCAGTTTTAAGCCAACTTGTGTGTGACTTGGAAAAGGATCCAGTCATCCAGACCTCTTTGTCGAAAAAAATAGCAGCTATGTTTACTTTAGGTAAAGTGCCGTCCTAGCTAGGGCTGTACCAAATAGGTGATTATCACTATTCGGCCGAATACGAATAATTGGACCAACTATTCGGCCGAATACGAACACGAATAGTGTACAAAATAGGTTTACCGACAACATTCAAAATTTCAAATGTAAGCAAAAGTTTCAGTTCAGTAAATTTAATACATAAACTAAAAGTAAACAGTTAACTGCATTTAATTTTTGCATCTTTCTGCCAGTCTGTGTAAACTAGGAATGGAACTAATTTAACTAAACTTACAAATTGTCACTTACAGTTCAGTTAACGCATGAATGCTGCATTAGCTTTCAAAAACTCCAATTGTTCCATGTTTTCAGCATTAAGGCAGCTTCTTGTTTCACTGAAGGTATCGCCAGCTGTACTAAAGAGACGTTCGCTTGGTATGCTCGTAGGTGGTGCAGAAAGGTAGCGCTTTGCAGTGTGACACAAAGTGGGAAATCTTGACATGTTTATTTTTCACCAATCCAATGGGTTAGTGTCTCTTGGAATACACGGCTGTGCCAGGTGGTTGTTCACTTCTGTTTCTATGGTGACAGACATGTCCTTGTTCTGTGGCTGAACAGGCTGCAACTGATCCCATGAGTTCCAAAAGTCGTCCTTTTTCTGTTTTTTTCTTGGCAGTTGTTCGTCAGCTGCAGAAAAAACTTCAGACGGCTGGACTGTAGCTGTAGATTACGTTGGCTGGCATAGTAATGTAGCAGTTGTAATGTCTGTCTTGGCTTGTACTTGCTGCACAGTGGTGAAAAAAAAAAACGTAGCTTGAAGCGTGGATCCAAGCCAGTTGACACCGCATACATGCTATTTTCATACAAGCCCGAAAATCTCCTCGTTAATGATGCTATCAGTTCGCTGACTGTCTTCTTGATGCCCTCATCAGAATCATCTTTCTGAAGATACAACAAGATAGCCTGATCAAATGGTAGGATCATTGAAAAACAGGAATTGCTGCAGCTTATTTCATGGGTCAGTTGTTCAAACGGCTGCAGAATTGCAACAAATCTTGTTGCTAAAGCCCACTGGCTTGTTGTCATGGATAGCGCCTTGTTGTACTTCTCGTCACATTTAGCGACATACACAGACACAGCTCTTTTTACTCTATCAAACGATCCAGCATCTGGTACGTCGAATTCCATCTGGTCAATACATCCTGATGCAACTGATGGTTTGGCACTCCGAGTTATTCTTGAATGGCATGAAGGCTCGAGGTAGCACTTGAAGAATGTCGAAAATGTCCCATAATCTTTCGTGAGAGTGTTATCAAGTCAGCAACAGATGGCTGTGTCAGAATGGCATCATGCAGAGCCAGCAGCAGTGTGTGGGCAAAACAACTGACGCTGGGAAGATCTGCATCACGTATCGCTTTCACCATGTTGGCGCCTCCATCACGTATGACCAAGTGGACACGTTGTCGTTCAATATTCCAGCGATTCATCATGTCCAGCAGAACATCAGCTAGTTGAGTTCCAGTGTGCTGTCCATCAAACTTTTGACAATGAAGGACAGCAGCTTGGCGTGCAAATTTGTCATCGATCCAATGTGACGTTAAGTTCATGAAAGATGTCGTTGTCTGCGCTGTCCAAGTATCTGTAGTTTGACACAACAATTTTGCTTCGCTGATGGCAGCCTGGACACGACCCCTCACTGTATCGTACATCTCAGGTATGATTTTTTCACTGAAGAATTTGCGGCTTGGTAGCACGTATCTTGATTCAAGTACATCAATCAGTTCTTTAAAGCCACTATCATCAACAATTGAGTATGGCTGGATGTCAACGGCAATCATTTTTCCGATGGCCCGGTGTATTTATTGCGCCTCTGGGCTGTCGATAAACCACTTTTTTTTCTTGTTAATGATGTCACTTAGTGTTTGTTGAGTCCTTCAAGTCTGCTGAATGCCAGATATCGAACTTGCTGAGGCTGATGCTGATACGTTCTGGTTTATGACCTGTTTCTACTCGTCCGGGTGTTTGGACGACAAATTGTTATTCAGTGGAGTTGTTGTGAATGACTTCGCTGAACTACCGCCGCGAGAAATGACTGCGTTGCACAACTGGAACATTGCTTTTGTTTCATCGTCGCAAATCTTGAAAAAATTCCAAATTGGACTTCGCTTATCCATCACTGAACTAACCAATTGTAAGTTGAATTTAATGTAAAATTAACTAATAAGTTTAACTAACAATTGACCTACTCAAGCCTCAAACGCTGAACGTTAAGTCACTGTACACAAAGAATGAGACTGCTGACACTGCGATACCGCGGTCCAGGCAGTAGGCAACGCCTGGTTGCAACCACAGCATATATTATGTTAATGAGAGAGTTACTTCAGTCCACTCGCTGTAGCAGCCGCATATGCAGAAACAGATGTCACGTGAACACTATTCGTATTCGGTCCGACCGCTACTATTCGGCCGAATACCGAATAGCTATTTGGCCCACTATTCGGCCCCGAAGCGAATACGAAGCGAATGTCCGGTACAGCCCTAGTCCTAGCACCAATTGCAGCTTACATGGTTGCCTATAGACACGTCTGTTTTGAGAAGAAGCAACATTACATTACAAATACAGACGATAATGGATGTAAAAGTGCAAAGGACGATTGATGTGTCAATACAATAGACAACACAATCAGATCAAGAAATGGCACAAGTCACCAAGGTTAAATAACCAGGTAGAATGGCAGTTGGTAAAAAGACTTGCCGTGGCGATGATGCAACGCTGGATCTCCGAAATAACGGACGGCAAGTGAAAGAGCAGCAATATTATGATATAAAAGCAATATATATGATCCAGTTAGAAAGACAACTACAGCATGTGTCAGACGCATATATTAGACAATCATCTGACCCTTTCAAATCTAATATTATTGTGTTTGTAAAAGGCAAAACACCATAAACATGTTATTCGCAGAACGCAAGTGCAAGATGTCTACATCGCCGTGAGCCAAAGACCTCACAAAACTCGTTTACCACCTAAATATACTAAGATGTCTCACTGTGGGGTGTTCGATGATTGCTAAAAAGGTAATCAAGTTGAAACCAGCTGACCTCGGATACAACGTAAAGGCCATAGGCACCAGGGTCGCTTAGCTTGTGGACGCTGGGCATGATTATTAGACAAGGCATAATCATATCATGAAGTCTTCCTAATGTTACACAAGTGTGATTAATGGCCCGAGTTGCTTTGACTCGCATTCACTGGCTTAAAGTAACTTCTCTCTGCAATCGTATGGACCTAATGTGAACGAGCATGTCACAAATAGGCTCAGGAAGACATCCAACATGAGCAGGCCGAATAACAGCGTACGCCCAACTAGCATTTCGATTTCCCGATTAAGTGGCTGCACGATGATCAGCGTGCCTAAGATAAATGACAAAGAAACCAAGTCAACATTGTGCGAATTCTACCAGGCGGTTACTGGATATGAGGAGCCAAAGTTTAACTTTTATACCTTATCTGCAGAGCAAAGAATCGAAATGACACTTGTCGTTGCGTGGCTTACAACTGTCGGCCTGCCTTGTTGTCCATACAAATTTCAAGCGTTTAGCCTGCTGAAAACCAGACTAACATTTTGTCGTGTTTTCCCCAGTCTTCCTATACTCTGAAACGGTTGATATGTACTGTGACCAGAAGTTGGATAGCAAACAGATCTTTTGTAGCTCAGGAGCAGCTAACTCAGCAAACTACTAAACCAAAACTGATACTCAGCCTGAAGCAATATGCTACAACCCACGAGGTTACTGGAATGGCCAGGCAACGCTGGCAAAAAAACTGGCAAAACCCCCAAAGTTTCACGATATGTTGCCAGGGTGTGGCATGAAAATCAGACCATTTTTGGCAGATTTACCTACGAGGGTAACGCAAAATCCCCAGGTCACAATCTAACTTTCCAACCTCACGGTATGTGATATGGATTTCTAAATCAACGGTATATGGTTCTAGTCTTACTTATGCCTACAACGTCTGCATATTAAATTTAGTTCATCTAACTGTGATGTGACGCAGCGATATCTTAACGTAGGAAACCAGAGGCAATAATCCTCACAATTCATTTGTACAAGTCTGATAGTGGATTAAGATGAATGGCCCTAAGCTGAGGTTAGTGCAAGTCTGATAGTAGACTGGGATGAATGGCCATAAGCTGAGGTTAGTATAAGTCTGATAGTGGATTGGGATGAATGGCCCTAAGCTAGGTTAATACAAGTCTTATAGTGGATTGGGATGAATGGCCGTATGCTGAGGTTAGTGCAAGTCTGATGGAGGATTGAAATGAATGGTCCTAAGCTAGGTTAATACAAGTCTTATAGTGGATTGGGATGAATGGCCGTACGCTGAGGTTAGTGCAAGTCTGATAGTGGATTAGGATGAATGGCCGTACGCTGAGGTTAGTACAAGTCTGATAGAGGATTGGGATGAATGGCCCTATGCTAGGTTAATACAAGTCTTATAGTGGATTGGGATGAATGGCCGTACGCTGAGGTTAGTGCAAGTCTGATAGTGGATTAGGATGAATAGCCCTAAGCTGAGGTTTGTACAAGTCTGATAGAGGATTGGGATGAATGGCCCTAAGCTGAGATTAGTACAAGTCTGATAGAGGATTGGGATGAATGGCCCTATGCTAGGTTAATACAAGTCTTATAGTGGATTGGGATGAATGGCCCTAAGCTAGGTTAGTACAAGTCTTATAGTGGATTGGGATGAATGGCCGTACGCTGAAGTTAGTGCAAGTCTGATAGTGGATTAGGATGAATAGCCCTAAGCTGAGGTTAGTACAAGTCTGATAGAGGATTGGGATGAATGGCTCTAAGCTGAGGTTAGTACAAGTTTGATAGAGGATTGGGATGAATGGCCGTACGTTGAGGTTAGTACAAGTTTGATAGAGGATTGGGATGAATGGCTCTAAGCTGAGGTTAGTACAAGTCTGATAGAGGATTGAGATGAATGACCCTAAGCTGAGGTTAGTACAAGTCTTATAGTAGATTGGGATGAATGGCCCTAAGCTGAGGTTAGTGCAAATCTGATAGAGGATTGGGATGAATGGCCCTAAGCTGAGGTTAGGCTCTAAGCTGAGGTTAGTGCAAGTCTTATAGTGGATTGGGATGAATGGTCTTACGCCGAGGTTAGAACAAATCTGATAGAGGATTGGGATGAAAGGCCCTAAGCTGAAGTTAGTACAAGTCTGATAGAGAATTGAGATGAATGGCTCTAAGCTGAGGTTAGTATGACATCAGATCAATGCCACGAATAGGAGTTAATATTATTGCGTAATTGAAATTATTCACAGATTTAACGAAACCAAATCAACAGCTGTCTCATTTCAAAGATCCTTGGGGATCGTCTGGTCAAAGATTACAAGTATGCATTTTGCTAAAAGTAATGACGAAAGTTCAAAGAAAGGCTGTTCACACACACATTGAAAGATCCAGTA
This sequence comes from Megalonaias nervosa, assembly GCA_016617855.1. Lineage (NCBI taxonomy): Eukaryota > Metazoa > Mollusca > Bivalvia > Unionida > Unionidae > Megalonaias > Megalonaias nervosa. The sequence continues at coordinate 20,536 of JAECUM010009330.1, read as the reverse complement.
GCAAAATATATTTAAAAATTGCTAGTTATGCAATGTGGCAGTAAACACACTGATGCCTGATTTACCAATTCTAAAGCAAGTTAGAAGAAAAAGAAAAATGGAAAGTTCCATTATTACGTCTCCAAGAATAACATATTTGTGATGTATGAATAAGTAACCCTTGAACAGAATTATGAAAAACACATGCTTAGAGATTCTCTCAATCTAATTGTAAATGAGTACAGATTTAACGGTGATTTGTTTGAAATTTTCAATGAAAATTAACCACACTTGATGAACATTGAACATCGTGGTTCTTTCAAGAAACAACTTTATTTTACGATGAAACCTATCAGAAAAATATCCACACGGAAGAAAAACTTGATTGAGTACAGACTCGGAGCTTAGGAAAACAATTATTCTTTTCGTCCTGACTGGGTAACAATTGGCAGGCCAAGTTAACTTAACTACTCATACCTGGGAAGTGGCTGATGAAGATTTGTACCTTGTTACCAAATCTGAGTGTTATTTTGTACCCTGAACAAGCGCCGAAGTTTAACATCGCTTAACATTTAATGTGCGTCAAAAATAAATAATCTACGTCTAATCTGATTTATTATCAGTCTGTTTCAATGGAAAATACTTTGTATTTTTCTTTTCTCAGGTACCGGGTACAAGCATGGTAATAAAATGGAAAAATATTTTTAATATGTTGTCCCTAATGGTGTTCGCATGTACAGTGACACTTTTCACTAATATAAGCGTCAATTTGATGCTATCACACATCCTTATAAGTCAGAATTCTGAAGCGCTGAGTGACAGAGGATGTTAAATGCTTTCATCTGATCAGCCAATATTACAGTTACCCAAGGTTAATAGTATTTCAGAGACTGAAGCTTTATTGAAAGACTGCATACTAAGGGGAAGATGCCAGCAAAGTATTTCTGCAAGCATGCCATTACTTTTCACAAAAAATTAAATTGTTGGCAACGTATTTTCAAAATGAGTATTTTAAACGTCTCAGCCGATTCCCACCAACTTTAACACAATTTATGATATTGTTATCTATATAAAAAGCAGAGAATGTCGGTATAACAACTGATTGTTCGAAATTTAGTTTGGTCAATAACCTAGAAGTGTTCCAATTTTATTTACCAGTCAGCAATTTTCCTTTTTATGACGACCATGTGTATCTGTTGGGAATGGAGACTTGCCCATAATGGATCATATTGTAGGAATGTTGGTTTAAATTGAGACTGTTGTAATTCTTCTTTCTGATGCAGGTTACTGAATGATTCTCTTGTGAAAAGTAATTACATACTAATATAGCTACAATTACTTACTAATATAACTATAATTACATACTAATATAACTATAATTACATGCTAATATAACTAATTACATGCTAATATAACTATAATTACATGCTGATATAACTATAATTACATGCTGATATAACTAATTACATGCTAATATAACTATAATTACATACTAATATAACTATAATTACATGCTAATATAACTAATTACATGCTAATATAACTATAATTACATGCTAATATAACTATAATTACATACTAGTATAACTATAATTACATACTAATATAACTATAATCACATGCTAATATAACTAATTACATGCTAATATAACTAATTACATGCTAATATAACTGTAATTACATACTAGTATAACTATAATTACATATTAGTATAACTATAATTACATACTAATATAACTATCTGCCGGCGTCTTTACCGTAGCAAGAGAATGCATTAATAAAGTTGCACAGTCTTGAATCTACTGGTGAACTGGTGTAAGCGTAACAATGGCTGACCAGAAGAAACTCATACAATTTTGACATTCTTTGTCTCTTAAGGATGTGTGACAGCTCATTGAAAGAGAAGACTACAACAACTATATTACCGAAACGTTTCACTGTAAATTCAAATACCATGAAGATATAATGGCTATATCTGCAAATCCAAGTTTTCGAGTTAAAAACCTTGTCTGTTATTACATTTTTATCTACTGAGCGATGCATTAGAATGTATTATTTTGATGGTTTATACCCATGTTTTAATTTCAAACTTACATCAAGTTCCTTAGTTTAAGGTACACAGTCTAGAGGAGAAGTGCATTGTGTTTTAATTTCAAACTTACATCAAGTTCCTTGGTTTAAAGTACACAGTGTAGTGGAGAAGTGCATTGTGTTGAACATAATGAGGACGGAGACTACTAACTCGTGAGAATCACTCGTCCCGGCTCCTAATACAGAATTGTACAACACAACAAGGTGTATTAACATAGTAAACAGAGGGGAAATAGTTGATTAGTTTAACGTTAATCAGACACTTTACAAGCTAAACATGACAAAGATAAGCCATTGCACGAAGTGGATGTTTGTCCTGTCTGAATGCTTGGCATTAAACTTACGTATAAGACTCTCAGAGGAAGCACATTTTTCAGATTAGCCCGAATGGATTAAAAACAACAGCCTTGCAAATTTGTTACTTTTTTCCTATTTATTTATGCTATCAATTCTGTAGTAGAAACCTCCAACCAAAATCCTTATAGATAATCAAACTATAGTTTGTCTCTATGCAACAATTGGTTTGACAGATATTATAAAACATTACAGTGCACACAAAATGCTAATGACTTAAAAATGTCTGTAAATGTGTATAAAATAGTTGAAGACAAATACATTAGGCAAGATAGAGTGAGAAGAAAAGAAAATGATATGCACTAGTATGTTAATTCTATTAGATGGAATGACAAGATGGAGTTGCGCGCGACTTTGTGTCAAGAAAATCTTTATCTAGGCATTAAAAATTTATTATAATTAGTGTCATCACAAATAAGCAAACATGATGGTGTGTAACTTTATAGAAAACTGATAGACATAATACTGAAGAGGACCCAATTGTCACAGTTTTTACGAAATCATCCTGCATGTCGTTTATTTTGATTTTTTTAAGTGTAATGGTCAAAGTGGATGAAATATATGTATCAACATTAACAATAATCCTGCGCATTACTGACGCCTGTAGGAGACGAAAGCAAGGTTTACACGAAAGGTGCAGCGACAACGAAAACAGATAAGGACGTTATTTTAGGTTTGTGTTTGTTCAACTCATAAATGTCAAAGGCCAATAATTTACAGATTACTAATTGCATTTGGGGGTTTTACAACTGTTTGGGTTGGATATCGGGACTAGTGTACAGCAAACGGAATATTTATAAAACCTATGGTATTTACAGAAGATGTAAAGCATTTTAATGTAACAAGCATAGTGCCATTTCTTTCAGAGATATATATTATAAAACGAGCTCATGATCTTAATCACTCGAGTGGAATGAACATACATCCTGCTTACGGAAACTGTTATTTGCATTGTAGATGCACATAATATATTCTACTTTTAATTTATAACCTATCCAGTTATGACAGTCATAGGTTTATCAAAGCCCTTGTCAAAAATGATCTGCACAAACAGGTAAAAGTCATATGAAATAAGATAAAGTCAAATGAAATAACATAAAGTCATATGAAATAACATAAAGTCATATGAAATAACATAACATAAAGTCATATGAAATAGCATAAAGTCATATGAAATAACATAAAGTCATATGAAATAACATAAAATCATATGAAATAACTTAAAGTCATATGAAATAACATAGTCATTTGAAAAAGCATAAAGTCAAATGAAATAACATAAAGTCATATGAAATAACATCAAGTCATTGAAATAACATAAAGTCATTTGAAATAGCATAAAGTCATATGAAATAAAGTCAAATGAAATAACATAAAGACATTTCATGATATAAAGCTTTATAAATGATGGAAAAGAAATAATAGCTACATCAACCATTACATTTTTATATAGCTTTTTATATTTTTATAAAGCTTTCTGTCCATGAGTGAATTTCTAGAGTAGCTCAGCTGGCCAAATATTTAAGAGATGGAACGATTTGCTGAGATCAGAAACATATTGACACAAGCAGATGGAAATGGTTGTGGAAAGATCAAGCCATATAAATTAATGAATCATTTTGACATATTGGATGACAATGATATACCACCAAATAAAACCACCATTTGTTAAAGTCTGCCTGATATAAACATATCAGATGATAATGATCAATATACATCAGATGTTGTGGTTGGTTTTAAATTGAACATATTCTGTGCCCTTCATGACTACTACTCTCTAGTATTTTTATTTATTTATTTCATTTATTTTTTATTTATATTTCTAAGGAACAGAGAAGTGCCATATGTTCTTCACTGTAAAATGATGAACTTGCTAGAAATTAATTTGTGTTCAATATTTGGTAATTTACAATCTGTCTTCCCAAATATACCGATATCTATGTAGTTAAATTTCAACATGATCTTATTTTGTTCAAGTAATGACTGTACTAAGTAAATAAGTGAGTTAAATTGCATTTACTGTGAGAATAAAATATTGTCCACAGCTAATACACAAACTTAGATACAAATATTTCCCCCAAATGTTGCGTATTGTAAACTGAATTTAACAAAGCATTTTGTAGTCGTCGACTAATGCGTTATGACCTATTTGAAGAGCTCCGGAACGAGTGCACGAAACACGACAAACTTGACAAAGCACATTGTACCAATATACCAGGAATAGCGTATCGTACCAATTTAAGGGCTACGTTGAATTCCCGAGTATCGAAAGTGCTCTTGGATGTGGTGTTAGCATGACCTTACATCATGAGAAAGCAAATCAGGAATTCTACTCCACAAATCCTAAAGGAGAACATATCATAGGTACTATAAGAGGTGTATCATGTATAAGGGGTATAATTTATAAGGGGTTCATCATGTATAAGGGGTGTATCATGTATAAGGGGTATAATTTATAAGAGGTTCATCATGTATAAGGGGTGTATCATGTATAAGGGGTGTATCATGTATAAGGGGTATAATTTATAAGGGGTTCATCGTGTATAAGGGGTGTATCATGTATAAGAAGTATAATTTATAAGGAGTTCATGTATAAGGGGTGTATCATGGACTAAAATAGATGAGCAACAATGACAGTTGGTGGCAAAATATTAGAATTTAGTACATGATGCTATATTTGTATGAGACATATGGAAAAATTGTTTGAATAGCAACGTCAAAATAAAGTACGAGAGTACCTGGTTCAAAAATAGTGAAAGACATATCTGTAGATAAGCCGACAAAACGGGAAGATTTCAAACAAATCAAATTAAGAACCATGCATTTATTCAAAATTATTCCTAGCCACTGAATAAGAAGGTTGTGTGTTTACTATCTGACAAGAAACGTCACCGATACAACCAAATATCCAAGTCGACAGTCAGTTATTATCAGACAACTAATGCAAATCCCCGAGAATATTGCGATTCAAATAATAGAATCGAATCAGAATTTCGACAACCAAGTGCTAACGCCAGAAAGTATTATTGATTGATACTGTGAATACATTTAAAAAGAGAACTATGACTTGCAGTGTAAAGATTCTTTACTACTCAGAGGAAAGAGAATTAGTTTGTTTTATTTCAAGAATTTGCTGTGTAATTGTTTTTCTTCCGCAAATACATTTATCGTCTATTTACTGTTTTCCACACTCATATATAATCCTCTGTTGACTTTGCACTCTTATTCTATCATTCCTCTATGACAAAGCTAGATTAATTTCGTTTCTCTTACGCATTTCGTGCATCTGTGGCTTTTGGTATTTCGTCATTTTCTCCACCACTTTCTCTATGAGTCATTTGTAACACTTTACAACAGTTGTTCCAGTGGCTGTTCTTCTGTAGCCTGCTATGCTAACGATTTGTTCCTGAGGTGCAAACAAGTATGCCATTTATTTCAGTAGAAACATTTCAATTACTAATGGATGTCTGTGACACAAAGGCTTTCAGAATCCCCACATTGTAAAGAGTGTACTGTTACATCATATTGTAAAAACGCTTCCAAATCAATTGGTTTGGTTTAATTTTGTGATAATTCCTTGTAATTGTAAGTTTTAAGATGGTGCTATTTTTCGACGTGTTTTCTTTCTCCTCTGGTCTCGTGATCAATGCGAATTTGCATGATTACCAAACTTTAACTTCTTCAATTCCAATGCATTTCAAATTTTTTTATATATGTTACTTTTCAAAAATTGGCTATCATTATAGTGTGATTCAAATACTTATTTTAATTGAGTAATATTTTCTGCCGGCTCCCAACCGTTATAGAATCTATCATATACCTTCTGTTTTACAATTATATATATTTTGCCTTTAATTCTCTCGGTCTTCAAAAACTTTTCAACTTCGTCCAAGTCATCCCATCTGTCAGAGATTGCTCTTGTTCGTAATGCAAGCCCTCTGTAACCACTTCCTACCACTTTATAAAGTACATAACATATATCGCCTGCTTTTGAATATTTCCTTGGCGAAGTACACCTTTGAAAATATTGTTTTACATTTTAAAATTCTAACTCTTTCACCAGTTGTTAGCTTTGGACTTGCAAGTGTATCAGTTGTAAGATAATGCAATAGATTGATCCATACTTATGACTGGTTCTTTGCTCGCTGGCCCCACCGGCGTCATGTCAATTGATGTCAATTGACGTGTAATAAGTAAAACGTGAAGCTTTGCAGGTTTCCATTTTTGTGTGAAGTACTTCCACATTAAAACCATCCGGGTTTTGTTAAACCTTCCCGCTAGAGATGCTTTTCTGTCTGAGTTAATCGAAAAGTACCTAAACGAGATCCTTTGCAGCAGATCCACTACTCTCCGGTTGCAGAATTATTCCACTAAACTATATCTTTTCAGTCTTTCTTTCTTTGAAAGTTATTCTGAAATCATCTTGTCTATCATCGTCGTATTTGTTGTCAGTCTCTGAGTCCATGCGATGTTTAAAGAGGCATTTATCACTTTCAGGATGTATTTGTAACCATTGTTGTAATTTTTATACACTTGTTGCTTGCAGCTGATCATCCACGTGACTAAAATATACCATTCTGCAAGAAGATCTTTCTTTTTTTATTGCTGGAGTAAAAGTTTTTGTTCAGTTAACCATTTTTTTAATTTACATTTTCAGTATTTGCTTTCAATGACTGGAACTTATATTCTCGCTTTAATATAATTTCTTAGGAACCCATTGATTTTGTAAAAGTTGAATTAAACAGATACCATATGTATATCACTACAGATGGGGAGTTGTTTGGAGCCTATCTCTAACTAAACAAATCGATAAGGTAAGGAAACTGTTGATAAACAGTTAAAAATGGTTCAAACAGTACGGTAGAATAAGAGATTGATGCGATCAGCAGTTATTTCGTTTTGAAACTAAACGCGTGTACATTTGCCAATGACGTTACAAGTACCTTGCTACCATGTTAAACTCTTTATTTTAATGTTTACCTGTTGTCGCCATGTTTACATAACTTTCCTATTATTAGCCTCAGATATGTTACCTATTTGAACATCAACACATCTTTAAACACGTTTTCGATTAGCTGTATCGGTTGAAATGACTTAATCTAAATTATCATACAATGGGTATTTAGTGTTATATTTTTCTCTCTTTTTCTCCAAGGATTTTATATAAAGATATCTCTCTAACAGACTTCAGATGTAAAACATTTACAGGTATACCGTGGAAATCTGATACATTTTCGTCTTAATCACTAATGCGTATGCTACACATGTTTATTGCAGCTTATTGTAATGGATTTGAAGGACTATTAACTTTGTAAGAAACTAAATCACCATAAAAAATATTTTTTTCAAAAATTATTCTTCTAACATTTGTAGCGTAAACGATAAAACTTGTCTGTGAAAGGTTTGCCAGTTATCACTTGTCGGTTTCATTTGCTATGTTTGACGCTTGTACATTTTCTTATATTTTATCTAATTGTCGGTTCCATTTGCTTTACTAATGTTTGACGTTTGTACCTTTTCTTAACATTTATCTATTTGTCGGTCCCTTTTTCTTTACTAATGTTTGACGTTTGTACGTATCCTTATATTTTATCTTTTTGTCGGTTCCATTTGCTATACCTATGTTTGACGCTTGTAAGTTTTCTTCAGTTTTACGGGATTTCAAACTATTGCAATTTTCAGCTATGTTCAGAAACAATTAATTTACTGGGTTGTCTTCGGTACATTTAAATAGCGTAAAAATGGCAACAAGTGGTCATCCAGAAGGTTGTAATGCATATGAAGATTTCAAAAATAAATGAAGATTACAAGAGATATGCTTACATTACGAATTCAGTCAATAAGTACAAAATATTGAATCATGTTCAGATGCATCTAACTTATCAACTCAACGTTTCTCCATTCCTCAAAAAAGCCTACAAGCCAAAAACAAAATAAATAATTATACACGGCGATCGTACAGGTTTTGAAAATATATTAGCAAGAATATCAGCAGATGACGCACATTCTTGAAAAATGAGAACAAAATATTGCATTTGTATAACACTGATGTGTACAAAGTAAGAATATCATAGACAAACCAACCAAGAAGCTGGTGACATTAAAAAATAAGTATGCAGATGAGAAACAATATGCAATAATGTTGTAAAAGCCGAAATGGAAAACAAATTTCGTTTTCTCTTCTTCAACTTATTCAAATAAAACTCGATGACAATACATATGTTAACCCTGCATATAAAGATCGTGTTGTTCTAACTTTCAATCAAGCCAGTTCATGGTTATAAATCATTTGCTTTTATTTCATAGCCATTATCTTGTAAATCTTGTACAGTTGTGGAGTCCAAGATTATCACTATTTCCTGTCATGTTATACATAACTGTTACCCAGCCTGTGTACTTAATTGTTACCCACGTTCTCTTCTCGTATTCTGCTGTCCATCGTTTGAAATATTATTTCAAACTGCTTATCATCTGCTAGAATAATATTCTTTACTTAGTTGTGTTTATAGCAGTGTTTAGTTCTAGTCTAAAGTAATCTTGCACAGTGGAAAAGGAATGTACAATATATGTTGGGGACGGGTGGGTGGGGTGTCTTTTTAACTTGAGCATAAAAATACGTACGGTATAAAATAAAACCTGATTCTTTTGATTTAATCTTTTAATTCTTCTTCTGCCAAGCCATTAATGCCCTGTTCAATAAGGCATGTGTAGCCCATTTCATCCTCGTGAATAATCGTCCTGTTGGCAAAAATCATGTTACTTTTTCGTCTCAAATTATCACGTAGCTCCAATGAATCTCTTACTCCCATAGAATGGCGTCTGTCATTCTTGCGTTATAAGAATCCAGATTTGTTCTCATATAATACTGATCTATACTTACAAGCTATGTATCTCCAATCATGACTTTGGCATGTTGCATTTTGTTTACAACTTCCAGTATGAACGAGACATGTTTATATGATTCCACACCAGAACGGAAATCGTTGTCTTTTTGAATGAAACAAATCTCTTGAATATATCGTATTATCTCCGTCAATGTCGGTTGCCATAAGAGACTGTCCGTGACGACACAGTGTCAGTTTGTTTACAATGTATATAAACTAATGATTATATTACTTGTATGCAGAACACAACAAAGTATTCATTTTTCTCGATCCAGATAAAGCAGAGGTCTCAGACTCAAACCACCCTGAGGGTCGCATGAGAGCATTTTTAATGGCACAAGGGCCGCACCATGTATGTTATCTCTCATGACACCTTCATTTTGCGGGCCACAGGATACGGCTTGGCGGGCCATGTGTTTGAAACCCCCGATATAAAGCATATTCCAAGATGCAGAACAGGATGATGACAAGGATGATGGCATTTGCTTGAAATAAGCGCACGTAGGAACAGATAAGGATTTCTGATCAGACGTAGTAAACGTTTGATTCTTACAGGTTGTGACAGATATAAATGTGTGAGTACTCGCTTGAGATTGAGCTGTTTTCTTATTAAGAACTTGCTGAGATGAAGACTGTTTGGTAACTAAAACTGTTTGAGTCAAGGAACAGTCGTCAGCTGTACGAACAACATTTTTCAAAGTGTCTACCTTGTGATCATCAAGGTAATTCTTGATTGCAGTATGGATAGAATTCTTAAAGTCTTCAACAAATACGAGTTGTCTAAGATTATTGTCATCTTTATCAAACCTTTTAGAAGAGCACCACCTATCAAACTGTTGTGCTTTTTCTCTAATAACCTCGACATGGGTCTAGCTATTTTCTTTTTTTATCAATTTCGAAACCTCTGTCAATATACATCAGGTGCCAACTCATAACCTTTCAAGATACTTTCCTTCACCAAATCATAATCAGCACTTCTACTGACATTGAAGTATAAACTTCACGAAATTTGCCAATAAATACCTTCAGTAGTAACAAAGTCCAGTGCTCTCTTGGCCATTTCATATTCTCAGCTATTGTTTCAAAATGCATTTCTCGTCTCTCTTTCTTCGTTTTATATTTAAAATTTAATTTGGATCTCTCTTTTTTTCTTTTCTGAATTTTCTTTGGCATTTGCCACTCATCTCTTTATTCTTTTTGACTTTGCATTTTGAATTTCTTTCCTCTTATTGAATTTGTTCTCTCTCTTTAATTATTCTGAATCTCTCTCTCTCTCTCTCTCTCTCTCTCTCTCTCTCTCTCTCTCTCTCTCTCTCTCTCTCTCTCTCTCGTTTCTTCTTACTGCATTTGTGTTTTCATTTTCATTCCTTCTTCTTCCCTTTGAAGAAGAATTTTTCTTAATTTTATTTCCATATTTGCTTTTTAAATTTCAAATCTTTAATTACATTTCAGATCTAGATAGAGCCTTACTAATTAATCCCAAAGCGCTTTCATCAAGTATGTCCTTTCAACCAAATATTTGACCAAAATATTTTTAATTTCCTGTTTTAACAAAGACCGTTGTACGTCCGAAAGAGAATAGCGACTGGCAAGCTCCAGCAACGCATCTTTCCTTAAACACTCCACCCTCCCTGGGTCGGATTGGAAACAAAACTCTAAACCTTAGATGACATTGTGAAAGATTGTTCAAGCGCAAAGTTGTCCTTATAGACCCGATCACCTTACTACTCACTTACGACGTCGGTGGTAATGTTGTTAATGGTAATGTCAATGATAATGTTGTTAGGGGTAATGTTGTTAATGGTTAATGTTGTTAGGGATAATTTTGTTAATGGCACTGATGTTAATGGCACTGATGTTAATGGCAATGATGTTAATGGTAGTGGTATTAATAGTTTTACTGTTAATGGAAATGATATGAATGGTATTGCTGGTAAAGGTAATGTTGTTAATGGTAATGCTGTTAATGGTAATGCTATTAATGTTAATGCTGTTAATTGTAATGTTGGTAATGGTAATGCTGTTGATTGTAATATTATTAATGGTAATGCTGTTAATGGTACTGCTGTTAATGGTAATGCTGTTAATTGCAATGTTGTTAATGGTATGGTTGTTAATTGTAATGCTGTTAATGTAATGCAGTTAATTTTAATGTTATTAATGACAATGCTGTTAATGGTAATGTTGTTAATGGTAATATTGTTAATGGTAATGCTGTTAATGGTTATGTTGTTAATTGTAATGCTGTTAATGGTAATGCTGTTAATGGTAATGTTGTTAATTGTAATGCTGTTAATGGTAATGATGTTTTTCATTTTAGGTGAAATCTAGCGCAATAATCATAAGTTCAGATGTACCAAGACTACTTTACTGATGCTAGGAACTAACCCGCTCACAACGTATGGTAATATGAGCACTGAGATTTATTGCATCTTCTAAGAGTAATTGCATTTTAATGAAATGGCTGAAAATTTCAGTGCAAGAAACCTTTCGGAAACCGGCCGAATTACACCTCTTTGCTCTGGCATCCTACGCATAAACTAAGTGGCTGAACTCCATATTTTTTATTTTCTGTTTACTGCAAGAAACATTCTTCAGTGCTTTGCAAATCTCCAGAAAAAAGTAATACTTTAGATTTTAGGAATTACATCAGGAAGCAGTAAAACATTTTTTATGGACCCAGAAAATACAGTGATAGTGACTGCAATAATAGTTAAAAGGCCCACCTTTACAAATCAAATATAAATGAATGAACATGTAGGCAAATAATCAATTTGTTCTTATTTTATCCGTTATGCCATCAGTGTTCTATTTTCACTAAAGCTCAAGTTCAGCTCCTTTGAGTTAATATGCTGCACTTCCTTTACATGCCAAGCTAAGACTCGTGTTGTCTGGTTGGCTTTAACCGAACGTTTGACAAATTATTAGCTATAGTAAACTGAGAAAATGGTACCTACGTGCCTTTCCCGATGACACACTGAATGCTGGGAAAAAAGGCACGACTTTTCGACCATCACAAGGTGATCTTGTGATGGTCGAAAGTTGGAACTGTTGAGAGCCACTATAGTTTTGGAGGTTAGAGGTCATTATATCATTATAATAACGTAGAAACTAATTATAATTAAGATCTCAGGTAAAGAAATTATTTTCATTAAGCAATAATGAAATTTGACGCCTTAACGTCTTAACAAAATTAGACTTACAGTATTTTTAAAAGAAAGAGAAAACAAAGCACGACGACTGAGCATGCTCAGTACTTGATTAAGCACAGTTAGTATTATGACGAAAGATGATTTATTCAAGGCTGTATGGCTCCGTTGGGAAATAAAATTTTAATTTAAGTTTATATGTCCATTGTAAATAGAAGATACATGCAAAACCGAAGTGTGCCTATCACTGAAGAACACAAATCAATCAAGAAACTGTATAAAAGCAAGAGGAATTTCAGAACTAGCAAGTCTAATGTATACATTGATTTGTAAGACTGATCTATAAATATAAATCCTCTCATTCCTAGTAATGCGCACTGACAGCCCTAGGCTTGATGAGTTTAGGCCAAATTAAACAAACCATGCATGTGATAATAGTTAACGTGGTTTTATCTGGATTACGTGTCATCTTTAGCACAATGCATACCGTCTGCAAATCAGTCATTTTATTTCTCTGAAAAAGAGGTGTGGAAAATTCACTCTACTACTACTGCTACAACTATTACTACTACTGCTACTACTACTACTACTACTACTATTACCACTGCTAATAATACTACTACTACTACTACTACCACTATTAATGCTACTACTACTACTACTACTATTACCACTGCTAATGCTACTACTACTACTACTATTACCACTGCTAATACTACTACTACTACTACCAATACTAATACTAGTACTACAACTACTACTACTACTATTACCACTGCTAATACTACTACTACTACCACTACTACTACTACTACTACTATTACGACTGCTACTACTACTACTACTACTACTACTACCACTACTAATACTAGTACTAGTACTACTACTACTACTACTACTACTACCACTACTAATACTAGTACTACTACTACTACTACTACTATTACTACTACTACTACTACTACTACTACTACTATTTCATATACTTCAGGGAAATAAGAAGAAATAAAAGAATGTCATAGCTGCTGCACACCATCATTATCATAATGATGACAATTGTGCTGGCGGTGGTGGTGGTAATGAAAATGGCAATGCTACTGTGACTGGGTTCCTGCTGTTGACAGTTATGATTTGACATGCCTATTTTATCATATCAATCTCACTGCGTTAATTCCATTTCCCCAAAGGATAGTCTTTCTTATGACATGCAATACAAACTATTGACGTTTTCTAATTAAGAGTGTGACAGATGTTCGATACATTGACAGTAAAGTTTAAAGTTTTCAGATAGATAGGAATAAATCTAATCTTTTTCCCCTCCATCAATGATAGAGAAGTATTATCTTACTCTAGGGTATAAAAATGATGCTTTGAATGTCATATGTAGTTTTTGTCTCATTTATTTTACGAACAGAGTTGAAATCAGAGTGATACGCTCGGTAACTAAATACAATAGTGTTCAAATCATAAACTTAAAAATAAAAGTATTGTATGACATAATCATAAATATTACATTTACGTTCCCTGTGAATCTCGTGTAACTCGACCGATTCATAAAATGTTATATGGACTGCCTGGTTCGTTTCTGCCTAAAAATCTCGCGCTGCTAAATTGTTGCCCCATACAAAACCATAAATGCTCAATCAGTTTAACGCAATGCACGTGACAGTGTTGAAGTGCTCCGTTGCAATTTATAGACTTGTCAGTTCCCCCATCCCCCCGCCCCCGAAAATGTCCATATTCCTTCTGGGGTGGCTGATCGGTCTATAAACTGCGATACGGCCCTCTCCACAATTAAATAAGCTATTCTGTAAAGTTAAAGTGGACGTTAACATGGCTATGGATACTTGACTGAGTGACGTGCTACTTATTTTCTAGTTAACGATTCTGGTGTTTTGGTTTCTTTTGCTTTACAGTAGAACAACACAAGTTCTTAGTGTCGAGTTGGAGTACAGTGCCCTGCCCAGGCCAAATGACAGCAGGCGATCCCGGCTGATCCGATGGTAGTGATTCGAACCCACACCCTTTCAGTCGTGGTATGGCACGCCAACCGCTGAGCAACCGGAGCTCCTGTCTCCATTAGTCACCTCTTCGACATACAGGAGCACGCATCCAGGTTCCTCCTTCATCCACGGATTCGAAGGAACTTAGATAATCTGGTAATTTGCCAGAAAGAATTTCTTCACGGCTTTCTTAATGCACGTCTTAATTCTTAATTAAGTGCATATATTTTGTTGCACTGTGATTTCGGATGGTATGTTTCAAAATATAAAATAATATAGCAGTTAACAAGTGAATAGCGGCCACATATAATGCATCTGATTTCTTGCACACTTAAACTATCTCAAATATGTGTTCTACAAAAATATTATGTTTTGGGGACACCATATTTTTGGATCTTCGAGAAACATATGTTAAAGAAAAATGTTCTCTCCTCTCGATAAATACTTGTTGTTGTCTCAATTGCTTCAAATCAGCTTCGTATATTTTACCACATCTTTATGCCTGAGTTGTTAATGCGCAGATTTGAAAATCCCTATTACAGACAAGTAATTTATTTTCTCAAATGTTGCATTTCTAGATATTCGGACTTTTGTCCTGTGATTGAATACAGAGACATAATTATTGTCTTTCGAATCTTCGTCATTTATCCCAAATAATGACAAACGTTTGAAACATCATTATCTATTTTGCTACTAAATATGTATTCGTTGGCCCCGATGGCCGAGTGGCCTAAAGCGCTCACCGTTCCGGATCATTGCCATCTCACCTCTGTCTGCGTGGGTTCGAGTCTCAGACTCGGCAAACGTGGGTACGTGAGAAAGCCTGCCAGTAGCTTCTCGTGGGTCGGTGGTTCTTCCCTGGGTTTTCCAGAGTTCATCCTCCACCAGTTATACTGGCCGCCATGTATAGCAATCTTGTGCTGAAAAATGACGTTAAACCTTACAACAAGAACACCAACAACAACAAATATGTATTCACTGACTTTCCTAACCTCGGTTGACAGAATTACAATTACTATATTCAACCCTTTAACAAAAATAAGAAACGTTCACTGGATAAAGCATATCACGTGGTACAAAAACGGTATGTCTTGCGCTCTTAACTTAACTACTTTTGACCTTCAGCTCGTATCAGGCTTTCCAGATACACTTTTTAGTGTGTTTTACAAATCGATCGATGTTTTTACAAATCGATCATGCTCGTGAGTGTCGCAGATGTATTAAACCAAACTGCAAAAGGTAACATTTATTTTACCGACATAACATTTATTTTACCGACATAATATCAAGCTGACCGATGACACGTGTTTTAGACGTCTCTGGGCCGGTAATGTTCTCGATCGGGGAAAGAAAAAAAATCATATGTTCATTCACATAACTTGTAATTTAACCATCAGTTTCTTTTGGGATGAAAATAAGAAATCAGCAATAAATCAATATACTGTTTTATTCTTGTAGGGTATAATAATTCTTCAGGCTAAACTTTTCATATTTCATCTTAGAGCTTAGGTCATGCCTGTAACATAATTCACATGTAGACCGCGGATACGTAATATCCAAAAATGCTTACACAACAACGCCCCACCCCCACGTCATAATCTCAACGGAATTTTTGATCTTTCGTTTTGTGGTGCGGTACTCTGTCCTGATAATCTTGAGAGTATTCCAATGTCAAGGTCATTATTTCAATAACGTTTATCTGTAGCTGACACTGAAATGGTCGCAGTTCTTTTTCTTCTGAATAGAGACCGTGTATATGATTCAGCAGCGATCAACGCCTGATCACTGACTACCGAATGGCGTACATCAAATCTGACAAAGGTCTCATGATGAAAATTAAAAGCTCGTGAGGCTTGAAATACTTTCTCTTGGAATGTATCTTTCCACTACGAATCTTTCCAACTGCAGAGTCAGGAAACATTTATATATTTTATAACAAATCGATCTGACACACATGTTAATAATATGGCTTATTTACATATTTTGAAATGCATTCTATTTACATACATGGTATATAGTAAATTGTAGGTCACCTGACACTGTTCTAAATTATGAGTCACTGTCTCCAGATTACATTGGACAACTACAATGTTCTCATCTCTTGTGTTGTTCTTGTAAGCCGTTTCGTTCTTGTATGCTGGAGTCTAGTTTAATATGCCGTTGAGTTGTTCGTGTATGTGGTTGTGTTGTTTATACGTGCCGTTGAATTGTTCTTGCATGCCGTTGTGTTTTTCGTGCATGTCGTTGTGATGCTCTTGTATACTGTTGTGTTGTTCGTGCATGCCGTTGTGATGTTCTTGTATACTGTTGTGTTGTTCGTGCATGTCGTGCAATGTTAGTGCCTCAGCATGAGAATATACAGGATATTTCTTTCTTTCGAGTGAATCACGGATATATTTCATCTCGTGGGTGAAAACCTCGAGTATTTTCGCTTGTGGCTTTGCTACAAGTGAACATGCTGAACGTTTCACCAACTCGATGAAATATATCGCTCGATACAAGCAACTTTTCTTTTCATTTTAAACTCGAACCTATTGGTTAGCAATATGTATATAACAGATTGAAGTATCAGATTTCTCATGGTATACCGCGCGATAATGACAGCTGTTTACCATGTATATTCTGCTGCGTTTTGAGTACATTCGCACATAGAATAATAGTGTTAGCATACTTTTCTCTCCTAATTAAAAGTTAAAAGCACAAAACACAAAACAAAAAATAAAAAATATATAAAAACGTTGCGACATCTGAACCTGGTACCTGTGTGAGATATGAGGTTATCAATACCGCTAGACCAAGCAAGTGACAAAATCGCAAATCAAATTTCTTGATGGCAATGTTATCAATGTCTATCAACCGCAGTGAAAAATATTTTTTATAATTCACTCCATCGAATTATCAAAATTATTCTTTATGGAAAATCCACTAATTCACGGACTGGTAAAACGTAAATATGCATGAATAACCTGGACTGCTCAGATTTCACTCTAAGTAATGCTGTCTTGAAGTTTGAAGAACTTAAATTCTCGAGATGGTAAATATTGTATTTCCAACTGCCGACCTCTATTTTGCAGTCATTTGCTTGACAGGTTTGCTTTACTTTTTTCTCATTAAAGTAAATGTCACAAGTCATTTTGCTGTAAGTAATTAGGTCTGCGTACAACGGATGATGGTACACGAGCACGTGTCGTCGAAGAGCCGAATTAGTAAGCCGCATGAAAGAATACGATCCATCGGGTCAAACAGCTCAGGACTTAGGCGATAGGGTGCCCGTCCAGTCTCCAAGCACGTTCCGGTAACACATTATTCCCATGTGACAAATTGTTTCCATACATTTTATATAATGTTTTAAATTTTAGATGTTATTATTTCAAAACACACCTTATAAATGATCAGAAGAGCGCAACTATCTTTGAACAAAATATCTGATACTGGCATATAACAACTGCAGGTTAATCGCTAAATTTCCGAATACAAGTCTTAGGCTCGAGATATATCCATTTTAAAAATGTCAGATGCGACCTTATCCAAAGAGACACAACTATACGAATAATTCCTGCACGTTTCATCCTTATAAATGTTTTTGTTTGTTTGGGGATTTTTTTCTTCAGAAGGCTGCATTCCGTTGATTGGAATATTGTAATTCCATTTACTCCGCTGTAATAAACATTTAGCAGTTATGTTAGGAAAAATAAAAATGATATGAAATTAATATGCTTCAGACTTTAGTGACCAGACTAGAGCAAACGTATAATAAATACTACAGAAGATGCCTTGTACAAACGGTATCATCACAGATATATAAAGGGGGATTTAATAATCAATTTGTATTTTTACTTGATATAAAGTTACAAACTTTTAGACTCGAGTTTTCCTACTGAATAATAAATTGCATGTATCCTTTTACGTATGCAGTATAGTGTAACACCATGGATCAATAATAGCACTCTGTGATCAATGGGAATTAACATTACGGCCTCCATTTTGAACATGTAGCACTCTGAGGTCCATTGGAATGCCATATTAAATTCTCCATATGACTAACTTTAATGCGATACTATGGACTAAATGTAAATTTAACACTGAGGCTATCATTTATAATTTCAGAAATAGCCTTTTGGTGTCCAGAGTAGAACTGTAATATGTAATATTAAAAGACACCTGCTAACCAGTTCGCCGTTTGACTGACCAACACCTGCACTTACTCATTACCAATATGCCGTTTGATGACAAGAATTCGTTCATTTACTGACCAACGCCGACACTTACTAACCATTATAACACCCAATCATCTACTTACTACCAATCATCTACTTATCAATTCCTACACGAGCTCACAAATGGGTAAGGTGTAAAAAAGGGAAATAAACAGAAGTGAACCTCTTTTAATTAAAATTTCACTAACTGCATCTATCTCGCTGTAACTTCCCTCCCATCCCATTACTAAAATAAACCTATCACTCCCTACTACCCTCATAATGTTTATAACCCTTGAAGTGGAGAGTAAAAGGACAAAATGGTAGGATATAGTCTACGGGCAATTCTAGATATAGTCTACGGGCAATTCTAGCTATAGTCCACTGGCAATTCTAGATATAATCTACAGGCAATTCTAGATATAGTACACGGGCAATTCTAAAATGTTTTGAAGACTGTAACAAAATGCAGTCAGGGCGTGTTTTCCATCTTTCCAGTCACAAATACGATTTATAACTGTGGAACAGAGTGAATGCAATATAATATACCAGAAATTAAAACGTTTCTTGGGGATATGCCAAATCAACAAATCCCGTTACAAAAATGTGTGTGTGTGTGTGTGTGTGTGTGTGTGCTAGCCAATATATTATCAGTACATCAAAAATAATGTTTGATCTGTTGTTACTCTTTCTGTTTCACTGATTGAAACTGAATGAGATTGTTATTATTATATATAGGGAGGAAGGCTAGTCAAATCAATTTTGAAACAATAATATAGCACTTGACCATAACCATTAAAAGAACTACCTATCTGTTTCTAACATCTCATTAATCTCCGATTTGTTCTCTCCCAACTTCTATCTCATCTGAATTTATATGGTCGATTTAGCGATGTACAGCTCAAGCCATAGAACTGAAACTGCCCCTCTGTGTGAAGTTAACGACCTTCCCTTGGCTTTGGATAGAGGAAATATTATAGTCACAGTCCTCACCCTACTTGACACTTGTTTGGGCATTTGACACAATGGACACAGTATACCATGATAAATTACTTCCCCGCCTCCAGCAGTAATTATTTGGTATTCACGTTACAATGGTGCAAATCCTACTTAGTCAACAGTACACAAATTGTGTACGCAAATGGAAAACATTCCAGCCCATTTGATCTATGTTTTGGTGTTCCACAAGATCCTGTGCTTGGCCCTTTTCCCTTAATTATATGCACTCAGCCTCTCTCAGGTGTAATGGATCGACACCCAGGTGTAATGGATCGACACCCGGTGTCTCACCAATTGTACACTGTTGACACTCAATATATACAAATCTAGCTACTCAATTAAAGGCGATGCTAACATCTAACATCCAAGGCGTAGAGAGGTGCAATGTGAAGTGGGTGACATGTAAGAAGCTGAAGATGAAGGAAGAGAAAACAAAAGCATTACTGATCACCAAGCAAAGACTTTCTCATTCCTATCCTTTACCTCGAACAATAAGTATTAGCAATACCAACATTAAATTCACAGTCAGTACGAAACCTTCGCTTCACTCTCGACAGTAAGCACTCATTACACCAACATGTAATGAACATATGCAAGACTGCATAGCTGGAACTGAGACGTATCAACTCCAATTGCAATTTTCTTTTGACTGATGCCACTAAAACACTTCTGTGTTCCTTAGTATTTTGTAATTAACTGCTATCTGTTTCGTTTCAGTATCTTTTACCGAAACTTCAAAAAGTCCAAAACACAGCTGCTCGGATCATCCTTAGAGTACGAAGAACTGAGCACACCTTCCCCTGCTTTATAACCTTCACGGGCTTCCAGATTCAAACACAAAATATGTTCTCTGTACTACAATTCGTTGACTGACTCCAAGC
>JAECUM010009327.1:0-70730 GCA_016617855.1 Megalonaias nervosa | reverse complement strand
ATACAAAAAAAAAAAAAAAAAAAAAAATACTGCAACACTTCTTAATTCTTACCTGAAATAGTTAATAGTTGGCAACTTTTCAAATACGATTCGATTATCTTTAAAAAGACTACGTTACATTGGCATGACTCAACACGTCTGTAATATTAACTAGCAATGCTTGCAGGTATAGATTACAGCATGTCAGCAATGTAGGCCTATCGCGTTAGCAGAAAAACAAATATATCTATACCTCTTCCAGTGTCCTATGTAAGACCTGGCAACTACTCAAACATAACAGGGACAATGCTGAAAGAATAACACCGTAATCGGTGGGAAAAGAGTGTGCGTGTGCGTGTGTGTGTGTGTGTTTTAAGGGTCTTAACTCCCTAAGTTGAGGTTAAAATATATCACCTCTATGTTCTTGCAATATCTTTTCACTGCATATCTGACTGGAATTAAAGAAATGTGTCAATATTAGTGTTTACATTCATGGGGTGGTCATTCTATATTGATCAAGGTCCGTAATTCTGTACGAAAAATGTAAATTGTACTCATTATCAAACAAAAATAAAACCATGGTGACGTAAAACTTCACAGCCAACGTGACTGACATCAAATAATAACTGCTAATGCTAAGATTATCATGGGGAGTTACTATGATTATCAAGGACCATAACACAACGAAATATGTGAAGAATGTACAAGTCCTCAGTCTTGTACAAGCTTTGGTTGTGTTGAATCTCTGAGGAAATGTAAGTTTAAAACTCACCATAAGAACACTTTATTGAGACAAAGGCTTGTGCAAATAATTTTAAAATTTTATAATAACCTTTAAAGTTACACTGTTGGCAAGGGTGTATTTTGCTATCAATCCCATTGCTGCGAGGATCAAATCAAATATTATAATGGCGATGAGTCAACTATGCTCGAAGTGAACTCGTCAGAGCTCTTGTTCAGAGGAAGAAAGGCAAAAAGCAGTTTGAAATCTAATATAATAATACAAAGCTAGAGCTTTCACAAAATTGTGCACTGTCAGTGCCTATGCAATGAAAATCGATGGCAATATCCTTAAGAACTGTGATCAGATGTGTTCAACATCACACGCATCAGAGTCGTTGTTAAGATAAAGTTCCATAGCAAATTTTGCCTTAGATATAATAATACATTTGGATGCTATACTATCCTCAGTCAGGACCGACCCCCCCCCCCAAAAAAATACCAACGCATATGTCCCTCGCCTTAAACGCGGTGGGCAATATTCGATGAATGAAACATCTCCATTTTTCATAGTATGCATTGGTAGTTCAAACGTTCCGCTTACTGGTTACAAGGTTCAAAACCTAGTACCTCTGATAGTTTGTACTGGTAACAGAGAGAAACAGTGCACATTAGAATGTGTGTGTGTTTTAGTACACATGCAAGAACCTGGTTTGTGCTGCACACCAACATTTCGAGGACGCGGCTACATTTGATGACTTATACACTAGTCCTCGAAATATTCGTTTGGAAATTGATTCTGAGAGATCCTTTGAGATGGCCCACGTGTAGACCAAGTCGGTTTTTTTTTTTTTTTTTTTTTTTTTTTTTTTTTTTTTTTTTTTTTTTTTTTTTTTTTTTTTGTGAAAGTCCTTTTAAAGTCGGTCGAGTTAGACAATCTGTTTACAGTGTGTAATGTCACACCATTTACCACTTTCCGTGATGAGACCTGTATGTTAAAGTCAACCAATCAGGGGGCGCGTGATAACTGATCAACTGTCGACCAATCACAAAATCGCTTCTTTACAATATCGCCGTAATATACTTTGAATGACCTGAATATTATCCCATACTTATTGTAAACTATTATTGTAAATCTGTTCTTATTTTGGATCTCGATTTTAACATGAATAAAGTAAACTATAATTGCAGTATTGAATCCTGTTCAGAGAAAATGTGAGTAACAATTACAACCTTTGAGACCTCGCTACTGTAGTGTATACTGTACTCCTTTATGTGCATGGATCATTGGATGACGGTTAGGAGGTATAATCTGTAATAATGCTAACGTAATTATTTCTGCCCTGAGATCCCTTACATTTTGTTTGAACTAATGTGTTGTGTGTACATTTCCTGTTTACTGTATTATAGTGATTAGCTTTATTTGCATGTGACATTTTTTACAGTGACATACCTTGCTTTTCAGCATTGAAGTAGTTATGTTCTTCCACTTTGTATATGCTCCACTGAGGGCCCCATTTATGGGTAATAAAGAATTGAATTAAATTCAGGCTACCACGATGTTTGAGTTACATATAACACAATAAACGATTAAACAATGCATTTTCACTTGGTAATACAGAGATAGGGCTGCTAACAGCATCATGACACAGGCACCTTAGTCAGACTCCCCACTCCAAGGGTAGCAACACAAATATATTCTGATTGATATAATATGTGTATTTGCATATGATTTCTCTTCCGTCATGCCACAATCCCTTTATTTATTCGCAACGTATATCTTTCCTGACACCTGATATCTGGGGAAGCTCTCCATTCTATCTTTATGCTTTTGTTCAAAATATTTAGTAGAATTGTTTTTTTTTTTTTTCAAGGATGTTATTTTTTCAAGCCTGAAGTGTTGTATCTTGAAGCATTTCAGTGATAATATCTGTGTAAGTATGAAAATAAAGTAAGAAAGACATCCTTGATATATCGCATAACCCAAAAATGTTCTTACTGTACACCGGATAATCAGCAGAATGTTTGTTTACAATTCTACATGTACTAACTTCAGCTTGCAGACCAGAAAGGATTGAATAGTTGTTGCTGAAGTCAAAGATTGATTATCATAAAAAAAAATGCTTAGTATTACTGATTAACCTTTGCATATTAAACATTTGTTGTGAAAAAAAACATATGCTTAGTTTTAGATAGTGTGTCATGTACTGCAGTCATGCCACCCACCTCAGGAGTCATGGTCACTGTAAAGGAAGACGTATCACTGTTTATACGTGTGATGTTTCGTCTGAGTCTGGTCTGTTGATTTTGAACAGTATGATAGATGATAATGAAACCTTACACTTTGCAACTAAAAAGTGTGTCAGATATGCTTCATAGTCAGGTGCTCAGTTTAAATGTCAAATGAAGGCAAGATGTGATAATACTTCTGTTTATTATCCTTGTTACAGCTGGTTTGAATAATGAAAATGGTTATGAAGTATCCAGTTCTTACATTTTATTTCATATATATTCATGAATTTGAACATTTATTCTTATAGATCTTATTGAATGCTTTCATGATGTTGGTTCAAAGCATGTAGAATAAGAAGAAAGAGACAAAAATGTGATGACCATAATTCAGAAGGTAAGTTATTACATTTTATACCTCTGAATCTTAGAACATACAGAAATGAACTAAAGTGATATGCTGAAGAAAACATACTACACAGGATGCCTCAAAACCAATGCTGATTTGAATTTACTAGTTTATGTGGTTTCTGTAGACCACAGATTCATATGCCCCAGTGAAATGATGATCCATCTTGGAAAAAATAGACCTTTGTTTTGTTCCACAAATGAACAATGTCTGCTTATTTAAAATCAACACTTACTATTTAGCTTGAAATGACATGACCATGATGTCAGTTGTTACCAAAGTTTATTAGTGTGCGACAGACTGGCAGAGAGACTAGACTGTGTATGGCAATGTATGAACTCTTGAAGGGATTGGACATAATTCATGTCACTTGTTAACTATGTTTATAAAGTGCATGTGAACTGAGAGAAAGATTGGACATAAATTGAGGACATTTGTTACCTAAGTTTATATTAGTGTTATAAACTCAGGAAGAGATTGGGCATACATTAGCATCATTTGTTTTACCTTAGAGCATCTTAGTCCTATGAACTTATGTAGTCAAGAGATTTTATGTAAATTAATGTCACTTGTTACCTAAGCTTTTAATAGTGCAGTGAACTCACAGAGGAACTGGAAATAGATTAATATCACTTGTTACCAAAGTGTATTATACCTGAATATACTGACACTTGGCTATATCAAAATATTTTTTTTTTCTCAGATAGTTAAATACTGAAACATTTCATGAGTGGTCATCCTTGAAGGACCGAGAAAAATGCCCTTTTTTGCAAAACCACAAACATTTGTTGCATGATATTAAAAGAATTCACAGCATATGACAACATCAGTGCTTTCAAAACAGTGTTAATGATAAAAGGTTTGAGAATTACATCTACAGCATTAAACCAAGTTAATTTTATGCAAAGACCAGTTATTTTTTTAAGCTATATTCTAAGTCGTATGAGGCTGACAGCACTGTTTTTCTTCTGTGTTTCTGTTGTTTCAAATTTTTAACATAGCTTTGAGTCATATCGTAACAATGTTTGCAGTGTGGCAGTTTATAGTGATGTTTAGCACTGAGGCATCATGTCACAGACATATGGCGTCATGTCCCACCCAGTCACATTATCCTGACACTAGGCCAACAAGTCCTAACACTAACCGCTTATTGATGAGCACCAAGTGAGGCAGCTACTCTTACCATTTTTATAAGTCTCTGGTATGACTCGGCCAGGGTTCGAACCGGCAACATCCCACATGCAAGGCAGATGTTCTAACCACTTAGGTCACTGGGGCGGTCTTTCATGATTTGATATGGTGTTCTTAGAGATGTGTTTATTTTTCATCACAATCATTGAGGAATTAATGTGACTCTTGAAATAAATTGCATTCTGTAGAGAAGACCTGGGCGTATATTACTATGCTTATGTAAGTATGAATGACACCCTCGTGTAGCAGATTAGAGAGTATGTTACAACAATAATTTTTTTCAAAGTGGACCCAAAATCCTAATTTTGATCTTTCCTATTGTAAAAGTTGGTCACGTTACATTACTTACACAGAAAGCAGTCTAAGAGTTTGTATTTAAAAGTTGTATTAATATGTAGTGAGTGTGACACGTCAAATTAAAAAGGAATATTTCTTAATAGGCAAAAGCAGCAAGTCAGCATCCATTGTGAAAGTAAACAAAAGGACATTGAAAGACAGCTTGAATGTTTCTGAGAGCATTGTCATATCCAGGGAAAGCAGCAGGTGGAATGGCCAAGAAGAAAAAGCCTATTCTGAAAAGGCATCTATGGATCCAAATTAAATTCTACATAAAAACATTCAAAACAAACATTAGAACTTATTTCATCCTTAAATGTTGAGAACTCCTAGTAACTAATCGTTGTTGAGATCTGACTGTTACCTTCATGAGGTAAGATGGCCTTTGTTTACATAACTCCTGCAAAATAATTTTAAAAGACCTTTATGTTTTGAAGGTGAAATTTATCCATGTGTCAGTAGGATTTAAAAAAAGGTCTTTATTAATGTGATTATAATTAGTTCTTACAATTCAGTCTAGCCATTAAATTCATTTACATTTTCAGGTCATGAAAATCTTTCTGATTTTCAAATATATACTTTCTGATAGTTATTCTTTTTCATTTTTTAAACAAATATTGTTCTCAGTCCTTAATAATGTCTATAAAAATGCAATGGTTGAATTTGAATTTGGATGCTGTCATTTTCAAAAATATTTGAGTATTGTCACTGAAGCCATTATTGTTATGCTTAATTATAATTATTCTTTGCTATTTCTCAACATGCTGTTTACATTTTGCTTCTTCATTAAATCGTATCTTATTCCAGAATAACAGCTTTTAAGTAAGTTTGATTTTTGAATAACTTACGTGTCCATACTACATCGATACCTATATGGTTTTTGTAAGAAATATACAAGAACATACATGTAGTTTGATAAGAAATATATAGAGGATATTTTCTTATTTTATATTAATATCAAGTGTATTTTCCTTCAGATGGTTCAAAAAGCCATAATTTAAAATGTCAGTTTTTGTACCGCAACATTAAATAAATCTGATATTTGGGCAGAAAAGAATTTTCCTTTAATTATATACCTCATTTGCTTCAGAAAGCATTGAAATTAAGTTGTCTTCAGCACACATCATCCAACCATATTTTTGTAAGGTTCACATACATTTCAATCGCATTTATTGGCTGATCATAAAAAAATTATTTAAAAAAATACCATTGATTTTTTTTAGAAGAGTTGGTTTGGAATGAATGGCACCAAATAATTTCCATGTCTGAAAGGTAGTGCAGTTTCTATTTGTTGCTCAAGCCCATAAAATGGTTTTGTTTTGTAACATATAAAACTTCTCTAGGCACACACAATCAGGTTTCACATGACATTATGGGAAATCCAGTATTTTCTCATGTTAAACTATAACAATGTTTTTCACATGTGAACATATAGGAATTAGAAAATTATGAAAAAATGTAACCACATATTTCTATATTTCATACTTACATATACATATGTAATAAGCAGCAGTTTTGATAGTGCAAGTTTCCATGAGAAAAATGAATTGATGGATTAAATATTCTTGCACAGCCTGACACTAAGTACAGTCAGATTTCATTATCCAACTTAATTTTTTCTTAATTGTATGATGGAAAAGTGTATTCAACATCTTTTTCAAATGTATTGTTTATTCAGTAGTAGTTAGGTTTATCATACATTTAATTGTCATTGAACAAGATATGATGTAATGAATACTCTTGACATGAATTTTTAGCAGTTGTTTGTAATCTGAGTGAAAAATATGGCATAGTTTCTTCAAAAGACTGCTGCCCCCTTCTAATTTTTGACGGTTTATTGCATTGTTTGGATTAGAAAATAAAGCTAGTTAGATTGATAATACAGATACCTTAAATTAAGACTGAATGCTTATTTCTACATATGTAGACTAGTTTTTTTTCACATGATAAGTCATTTTCAGATTTGTCATCATGTCTTTCCATTTTAAAACATGGCCTTTTTTTGTATTAAAATACAGTTAACTAGGCAAATTAAATTTTGTAGGCTTATTGATCTTCCGTTTTCAAAGAAAAGACATTCCAACTCAGAAGGAATTGCCTTGTCTGCTTATACTGCAGATTATTTAATGCATTAAACTAATGATATTAAGATTGGTCATTTTGATGTATTCCTGCAACAATGCAATCATATTGTACATTTCTATACGAGACATCATTTTTGTAGAACCTTTGTTGGTACAAACTTGCAATAGTGATCACTTTAATGTAGTGTCCATGTGCTTCCATACATCCATCCCAGTCCTAGATTACCCTCAGAAGTAATTGATTTTCACTCCATTTTATTTCAGTCCCATTTTACCATTTTCAAAGATTGTGGAGGGCTTGCACTTAAAGGACGGAAAGGGCTTATTATTTTTTGGATTCAAAGGTATGGGTGATTGTGACTCAGAAACATTGGTCTTGTTGAATAACTTTTGTTCCAGATGAAGTTCCTTTACCAGACCAAGATATTCTGGTTCTAATGGTCAAAGGTCATGGTTTTGGTAAGACTGGTAAGAAAATAAAGGTTTTAGTACCAAATATTAAGTTTTGTACAAGACCACATACTTTGACTAAAGGTTCAGATTGTTCTAAATTTTTAAGTTGTAATATTTGTTCTGCATCAGCAGCATACAGGTCTTAAAACACCAGTCTAATTAAGTTTATGATATGATCAGATAGGATTGAATTTATGCATGCATACATGGTAGTTAAGACATTTTAAACTTTGTGGGTGGAGGGAGGGGGGTTAAACATACTGTAGTCTGATAGGTTGAGCACATATTCACAAGTTATCTGAAAGACAGACCTGCCAACCCTTATGATTTTGCCATAAGTCTTACGAAAATGACAATTAAAATACAGCCTTATGGAATAAAAGGAACAACAATGGAAATATGATTGTTGCAGTAAAATCTGGATAATTGGCTTTAATTTTTATCCAGGTTTCATATTTGCTTTAGTGGAATTAATCAGAGAACCAGAATTACTTTATAGTAGTATCTCAGATGCTTTAAATGCAAATATTTTTCCATGCAAAGCATCTGCATGATCACATTGTTGATTATAGAATTTTTTTTTAAAATGGCATCCAACAGCTGATACATGTTAAAGACTAGACCGATAAATCAGACCCTCCCCTGTGTTGATATTGATTTTCGGTTATGGGGCTGATATCACTTATTCATTAAAAGCTGCAATTATTTGCAGCAAATTCTGTGTGCACACATTGGTGTACATTTTATACACTTACTGATATTTCTTGTGGCTGCGTAGTTACTGTCTGCTGAAGGATTCTTTTGGTGATGTGTACATTAAGTTTCCGGAGCAAATCCTGTGTTTGGTGACTTGTAAAATCCACATAGAATAGCACAACCATCTGACCTGTGGCCATTTTGAATTTCACGCTAGATTTGGCTGTTACCAATTACTGGTATGTGTCTTAAATGTACCCAGATTTGGTCCAGAAAGATTTGCATGCAGTAAAATTGCACAATTTAATGAACAGGTGATGCCAGGTCCACATATCCACCAGTATCAACACAGATTTGGGCGGATTGATTGTGAACTAGTTAAAGACGAAAGGAAACAATAAGCATTTTTAAAAAGTTTAAATAAATAATTCAGAAGAATAGAAAGGAATATGCAGATTGTTCTGCATAAAAGCAGGAAAAGACACATTTGCATTTATTGGACATCATGTGCGGATTTGATTATGTGACGTGGGGGGAGATAAGATTGCCGTCATGTGAAATGGAGAACAGGTTCTAAGAATTACTTCAGTTTGAGAGATAGCAAAAAGCCATTGAGCTGCATAGAGTTTGGAAATGAAGTTTGTGCAACTGTACTAAAGGTAAATAAGGTGTATGTGTACTTTACAGATTTTTCAGATGAACGTAATGTTGACCACCAATGCATAAGTTAGGAATATCAAGCTTTCTAAATCATGTTTTCCAACTTGACGATAGCAGTACATGATATTTTGTTGCACGTAACTGAAAACTGGTCAGAATTATGGAAAAAACATCAGATGCCTTGCTGAGACGATCTTGTTAGGGTTGGCGGGTCTGGAAAGATAATAAATGTAATAGAATGCGTTACATTTTTTCACATTGATTATGATGATCATCTTTGAGCTTATGTTTCATTCAGGTTCTTAGATATATGTGTATGAAATAATTGAGGGTTTTAAGTTCAGGTGTTTGCACAGATACATGTTCTAAAAGGGGCCCTGAGTGGCCGAGTGGTCTAAAGCACTCACCGTTACGGATCATTGCTATCTCACCTCTGTCTGCTTGGGTTTGAGTCTCGGGTTGAGCCAATGTGGGTATGTGAGAAAGCTTGCCAGTAGCTTCTCATGGGCTGGTGTTTTTTTCCAGGGTTTTCCCGGGTTCTTCCTCCATCATCTGTACTGGCAGCCATGTATAGCCTATCTTGTGCTGAAAATGGCGTTAAACTCTACAACAACAACAACATGTTCTAAAACTAGTAAGAAAAAAGAACCTAACGTTGTATCTCATTTATTGTGACCGTCCTCTGTCTCATTCTTCCTCTAATATAATTTACATAAGTGCAAAATCACATCATTAATTACAGGTCTTCAATTTTATGAATAACAAAATTGACAGTATATCCGTCTCTTGTTGTTCTTTGACTGACAATATGTCTTGTTTAGGACTGTGAGAGTACTTTCTAACCTAAAAAAGTAAGTCATCACACGTATGATTCTTCTGCTTGTTAATGAAACAGCAACAGCAGTCTCGCTTTTGGCACAACCTAAAGTTAAAAAAAATCGAAATTTTTTGATGGGTGAATTGACAGTTTAGATTATATCTGAATGCAACTAACAATAATTTTAGAGCTGAACTTAAAATAAGAATGAAGACACAATAAAATGACCAGGATGTGGGTCAAGAGTTTGCTCCAGTACCATCAAAATTTCTGTAAAATGAAATGTAGACACTGAAGTCAAATATCAGTAAACTACCTATTTGTAACTTACAAACAAGAAAAATCAAGTGTGCATTCTGGAACTTTCTGAGGTCAAAAGGCCATCAACATGTTTTCATTATCTTGAAGTGCAGTCTACAAAGTATGAGGTGGTCAAAATGTTTAGCAATGGCAAGGATTCAGGCATGCTTAAAAAAGTATAGAGATGCTTATTAACGTGGTTAATTATGAACTACACCCAGATGTGGTCACCAGTCATCAGTTCCAAAACCATCAAGCTCAGAGCATTTTGGACATCTGAGAAATATAAAGATCACAAGGCAGATTGCAGGTGCAAAGATTGCCACATTTCAGGGAAAAACTTCAGAAGCAACAAGTCTCTGCGCAACATAATCATAAAATGGTTGGCTAGCATTTTGACAATATAGATCAGATCATGTAATTCATGGGGTTGCCAGACAAACCAGGTACTCATGCTGATGAGGAGCTGAAGACACCACAACCTAATCTAGATGAGCCCATTGTTTAAATACAACCTGGACTACCTCAGTCTGATTCTGTTGAAAGTAACCAGGTGATAACAGCCGAGGAAAAGCAACCAGAGCCAAGAAACAATAATCAGAGCACCCATAAGCTGATATTCTAGAAGATCTTATAAAGACTGTTGAAACATACTATAATGGTTTAAAATGCAGAATAGTGTACTATTATGCAAACATACATTCCTTAGTATTTAATTATCTGGGCAAATAAATTTGTCACCTAAACAAGGTACTAGCTATAGACTTAAGAGGAAAAAAGACACCTGAGTGCAGTTTTATTATTTCACCAGAAGCCTCTCATATCTCAAAACAAGTTTCAATTGCACATTATTTCTCCAGGAATGCATGAAATATATAATGCAATAAAAGTAACAGCCCCAGAAATGTATAGAAATAACTCTGCACAAAATATCTCCTCCACCTTATTCTGACAACCCAGTACTGGTAAAAAAAGCAAAACTAGCTGAGGCGTTTTATCTGATCATTATCTTTTTGCTGAGACATGAGGTTGACATTAACTTTCTTGCTGCAGCTGTTACGAAGCAAATGCAGACAATGGAGAGTTTACTTAGTTGCCAGACAAACTTTACTTTGTGAATCCACCTCAAGCCAGGGCCCCGAGTGGCCGAGTGGTCTAAAGCGCTTACTGTTCTGGATCACTGCCATCTCACCTCTGTCTGTGTGGGTTTGAGTCTCAGGCACGACCAATATGGGTGCATGAGAAAGCCTTCCAGTAACTTCTCGTGGGTCGGTAGTTCTGAGTGGCAGAACCACTATGGCAGCAAAGGAACGAGACAAACTGTCATATCATGCAAATGTATTACCAAGTGAATCATATGTTCACCATGTGCAGAAATTAAATAACAATGAGGAATCTAGAATTAATGAATTTACAAAGATGTGAAAAATAAATCTTCTCGCATGGTTTGAACGTTGTGTAGAATTTAAGAAAGGTTTAGATGGTTAAACTAGGAGACACTTTTGTTAGGTGTGACTTACCAGGACAAGTGGTATCAAATTTATGCACAAAGCAAGTAAGTTACAGCAGTAGTGGCTCAGTTGCTCTTGAAGATCACATCAGATCAATG
Organism: Megalonaias nervosa; assembly: GCA_016617855.1. Taxonomy (NCBI): domain Eukaryota; kingdom Metazoa; phylum Mollusca; class Bivalvia; order Unionida; family Unionidae; genus Megalonaias; species Megalonaias nervosa. The sequence continues at coordinate 59,247 of JAECUM010009327.1, read as the reverse complement.
AAACGTGCATCACTTTAAAAACAGAAATGGTCACTTTGCAGTATTGACAAGTTGCACAATAATATGCATCTGTGGGGGGCAATGTTTTGGGTTGGTTGAATTTGAAAGTGCCTTCCCCCTGGAGGTATATGTTTTACTGTAACAGTCCTTACCACATTGTTTGTTTATGTATAAGCAGTTAAAAATTCAAACCCCATGAAAATTGGTATTGGCTTTATGCATTTTCGGTAAGTGGGACAAAAAGAAATTATAATTTTTGTGATACTAGTTAAGGAATGATAAATTTTCAGTCTTGGTAAAAACATTACATGCAGATGGTTAATATTTTGATTAAATTGAATGAAAATGAAGCTAAGTCATTATTAAGCAATTGGTTTATTAATGCCCATCCTATGAGGTAGATTCATTTTTAATGCAAAGGAAAAAGTCCTGGATTTAGTGATACCAGTATTTTTATCTCATCTGCATAAGCATGGTGAGATATGATCATCTTTTTTCAATGACTGGCATTGATGCTGACAGCAACAATATTTAAGTTTTATAAGCTTTTGATCATAAGAATGAGTGGTCATACTGACAAACATCTCACCTAAGTTTTCTGAGATAAATTTATTTCCTTATGTTTCATTATTCATGACTTCATATGAAAAATAAAAGACTTTTTTTTAATACTTACATGACTGGAAGAGGATATATTATTTCTACGGAATGATCATTGTTTGCTTGTTCTTAAAATTCATTGCTTGTAGCACACAAAAGGAAGGTAGAATTCTCAGTTAAATGTGGAATTATCAGTGAATTATATAAGCTCGGTGAGTCACATTAGGCCTACTTGGGCCTTTCTTTTACATCTTTTGGTATACTACAAAAATTGACTTGAAGATTGCATGCCTGTATGGAATCAGTGTGATGAAATTTATATTAATGTGATTTAACTAATTATTAATAATCAGCAATAATGCAAGAATCCCAATAAATGGCCAATAAAATCAGGTTACAATTATCTGTATCATTTCCATCCTAGTGCTAATATTATTATGTCTACTTTCTTGATGTTTACATATTGTAGTTTCCACTATCTTTCCATTTTCCCACTGCTGCAGAATGTATAATAATAATAATAATAATAATAATAATAATGATAATAGTTGTAGTAGTAGTAGTAATAATAATAATAATATTTAAAGAAACTCATTTGGTCAACTTGTGATCTTCTGTGAGACCTTCTACAATTACATGCGTACATATGTTATTTCGACTCTGTACTCTTAAACTACATAACAGAAAAGAGTGAAAAGCAACACGTTTTGTAAACTTGAAATTAAAAGTTGTACTTAAAGTTTGGTGAATGAAATCTTAAGGTCCTAATTGTTCTATGAAGTCCAAATGTATTGAGTAATCCAAATGAGTTTCAGTGTATTGTGAATGATGAACTAAAGTACATTTATATACAGATAGTACTGCATGAGTCACACTGATATAATCCAAATAAGGCTTTAAATGAATTCACAAAATTCCAATACAACTATAAATCCAAATGTCTTAAAATAATTTGAGCACTTGACAATTCCAATGAATGATTGGTTTCAGTAAGTGAATCCTCTCAAATAAACACAACTGTAACTTATCCGTAATTCATTGCTCATATAGTTAATTAAGATGTAATACATAGAATGAAAAAAAAAATATGAGGCTTCAATGAATCACATTGGTATTTCAAAAACACTCTATCCATAAACAGATCAACTGTTCTAACACCAGCTAATCAGGAATTAGGTCAGCTTGGCCTTTTAGAACTCGTGTCCTGAAAATCAGGTCACATGATATTTACTTGGATTTAACAGTATTATTCAGGTTTGATTACACGAATGATCTCTTCTTTTAAGTGCAAATCATCAATGATATAGAGAATTAGTATTTAAAATATTATTAAATAAATGACCTCTTTTGACTAGAATATAAAAATAATACACATTGTATAGAGAACATTAAGCTATTAAAAGCTAGATGAGTGATCTACTGCTAAAATAAAATATGTACAAGGTTGTAAAGATTTGTACATACAGGATTCATACAAAGATTGGTAGTGAACCTGTGTAAAACATTACAGGAGAGTACATGAAATAACATTGTTTTAAAGAGTAGTATAGTCAGTCCTAAATTACATAAAATCATACATAGTTTGACTCCAAAAAAGAAAAACTCTCCTAATAAAACTCTCAATTTGTAAACATAAATTGTTGTTTGAGATTGATCTTAGTACATACATATGTCCATTTTTGACAGATTTAAAGTTATGTTTAAGTTAATCAGTAGCCAATCCATGTAAGTATTTATAGATTTGGAAACCCTATTGTAGCTGTCCTGTCCTGAAAACCCAGTGGTTTAAAAAGATTTGTTAATGTGTATATCAATTTGCATCAAGAATAACTCCAGCTGGGTTTTGGGCAGGGGGGTAAATTTCAGTAACCTTTCTTGATTTTTTGTATCACTATTACCCAATATAGAACAACAATATTCTAAGGGTGGCATGATATTGGGATTGTAAAATATCTTTTTCTGTTCTTGAGGAAGTTAAGATTTTATTCTGTTCAAGAGATAAAGTAGTTAACTTTTTTAATGATCTTGTCAACTTGCATGTTCCTGCACAAGATATTGTCAATCATGATGTAAGTAGGCTTTCATTTTCAGACTGTGGTATTTCCATTGCTTTTAGCATTACTTTAAAGTAATCTTTCTCAGCTTTCACTCTAACTCGACTCATATCATGGCTATTGATATGTCTGCATTTATCTTCATACATTTTTGCTCATGCCAGCTATTTACTTTAACCGAATCATGATTTAACTTAGTGCTAAGCTCATGGTCTGTTGATTCAGTGTTCAAAAAGATTTTTTATTTGAATCTTTTGGACATCAATCGTAGGAATAATTATAGTGATTTCTCTTTTAATCTCATCCAGTTGCTTTCATTTATGCCTCTAAACTAAGTCTGACATAATTATGCACTTATTGCAGCAATATCTTTCTTAATTGATAGCTCTTCAGACTAATTTGTTGGGGTTGTTACACAAAATGCTCTATTTACAAAGGAAGTGACATTGTCTTATGATCGACTGACTATAGTCTTGTACTCTACCAAACACATCTCTTAAGCTACTAGATAGAAGCTATGATGGGTAACATGCCATTTTCACTTTATTGTGACCTGGACAATGTGCTACTCATTTGTTGGTTTTTGTCATCTTGATCTTTATCAACAGTCAGTAGTTATTAAAGTTACAAAACCATACTTCTAAGAAACAAGAAGCAGTGGATTACTTAACTCCTGGGCTGTGAATTCTCCATGGATTTCTGCTGATTTCTTCATCCCCAGGGTCATTTTTGAGATCGGTGAAATTCATGGAAAAATGTTTCGAGGAGTAAGCCATCAATTGCCTAGAGATGAAAACATAAATGTTCATCAATAATTTAGACAGCTTATTGCCTGCCCAAAAAAGACTGAAATATCTGATTGCAATTATTGACCAGTTACAGAGCATGTTTAGTAACATTCCATCAATCAAGCAACATTTTGTATTCATAATTGTGAGAAACAAAGCTGACAAAGATGGTGACTGAAGAAATTTTCATGATTTAAAAGACAGTGAAAAATGAGTATTTTAACAAACAATGGGGAATCTAGAATGAAGGAATTTACAAAACGTGAAAAATACATTTTCCCACAAATGGTTTGAATGTTATGTAGAACTGAAGACATGTTTAGACAAACAAGTATCAGTTAAACTGGGAGACACTTTTGTTAAGTGTGACTTTCCAAGGAAAGTGTTAAGTAATTTGTGTACAAAGCAAATAAGTTACAGCAGTTGCGGCTCAATTCCTCTTGAAGATTATGTCAGATCAATGAAACATGTGTCACTTTTAAAAATAGAAACAGTCACACTACAGTATTGACAAGTTTAAACAGTTCAGTGATGAATCCAAACCATTTGGAGAAGTTTTTGGTACCAGTACCTCTGACACTGCAATAACAACTGTCATTTCCACATATTGTTCCAGTGTGTGATAGGAATGCAAATGCTGAGGTATTTTTCTTATATTTTTATACAATGAATGCAGTCCCTTGAACCCCTGCATACATTTTACCTCCTTTTTTTTTCATAATGCTGTTGACAGCCCTGTGACTCTGTTTTTGGAGTAAAGCTTTATCAGCATCATGGAACAAGTGTCAAAGTGTTGAATACAGAGATCAACAAATATTTACAAGATTTGCATTCTGTAGACCCAATATGTGCCCACTCAGGTAAATATGCTGCCTGCTTTTGGAGGGGTGGCCACGTTAGAAACTTACTGTTGAACATAAACTCATCAGGACCAAGGTATTCTAGCCATAAAAAGCAGATGGCCACTGGTCATATGGCTGTTCCAGAAGGGGACCTCTGTAGTGCACTCTTTGAATTTATACATATTAAGCAATTTATTCTATACATTGTGAACTGAATATTTTGTAATTTTAAAAAAGTAAAATTTGTGTATCATATGTATAAATAGTCTTTCTGACAAAAAAAATGCTAAGTAAGAATTCTAGGAAATTTAAAGTAGTTACTAATTGACAAAAAGTATGAAGGCTGTGCTTGAAATACTAGTCACCAGGAGAGTTCATATATTCAAGACATCATACATTGCAGTAAAAACATAATTAATTAATCCCCAAATTTAAACTCTCTGTTTTATTGCTGAGGTCATCTTGCATCTGATTGGCTTGAGATTTTTACCATCTATTATCAAAACCCTCAATATGTCTGGCTTTGATTTTAAAATTCATGGTTGCAGCTTGACAGCATAATATTTATCTAGATAACTGCATTGCAAGCATAAAAAAAATGCTTTTTCCATGAAAAACCTAACAATTGATCATCTCCTGCATCTATAGGTGTCTGTGTTTAAACTTCTCTCATCTTCTTTATAAGGAACAAACAACCCCAACCTATTTGCTTAATCAAGGGTACAGAATCATCCAGTTTTGGAGAGATAAAATTCATATTCTCATAAAATTACTATTTTTTTTTTTTGTTTTAATTCAAATATTTACTGGATAACTAAGATGTAAAAAAAGGTGTTTGTGGAATCATTCTTTTCTGCAATATTAAGAAGGATCGAAAGAGCTAATCACTTAGAAGTATTGAAACTGTGGTATATAGAAGGCCCTGAAATAGCATCATGCCTAGTTTCTTTTTTCACAGTATTTAATAACATCATCAGGGTGCTCACTTGCTCCAAGTTGTATTTGCATGCTGTAAACCATTTCAGAACTTGCAAGAAATTTATTAATTTGTCTTGATAAATTTTAAATTCTCCCTGCTAGACCACTGGCTTTTATTAGTTCAACTTTTCAAAATAGAGGTAAGCACCTAGTTCTGTGTTGTTGCCTGCATTTGCATAAGTGTCTGCGCAGATAATGGCATATGCATATGTATACCCTTACTAGATGTCAACCATTCTTTCTTCCTAGGTCCTAGGCAACATTTTGGACTGGTTTATAGCACTTACCACCAGGGATGGAGCAGAAGGGACTAGATCTACAAACACACAATGTACTTTATTTGTACAATTGCAGTTGAAACTTTTGTGTTTAGCTCAGGTTGTGTTTTGTGTTGCATACTGTGTAAATACTCTTATGCCCCTCTCCCCCAAAATTTTGTTGTGGTGTGTTATATTTATTTTGTTATGCCCTTAATTTCTGAGACTTCTATGTGAGTCGGTCTACTCAATGTAGTCCTCTGATAGCATAGCCTCCCATTATCCTCATCTCTTACTGTGGCATATCTAGATGATTTACCTATTTTTTCATTTAAACTTTTGTTTGTAGTTGTAACAAATCTTTCTGGTTGTGTAAGTCTTTTCTTCATCATCTTATCTATGTACACCATGGGCGGGCCCGTCTGCTTGTTTTAGATTGTGGCACTTTTCTAGCATTGGAAGGGTGGGGTTGGGCTAGCACACCACCTCCCCTAGTGGGAGTGATGTACCCATCCCCTACCCTGAAGTGGCTATACTTTGTTTCTCCCCTTTCCTTGGTGAACAGAGCCCAACTTGTAAAGACATGCAATGTACATTATGATATGATTAATATTATTATTTCCAGGTTGTGTGCATTATTGTGCATCTACATTGATTTTATTTATTTGCATTATTGAGAATGAAAATGCTTACTGAGTTTCATTTCCTGTTCTCACTGTAACCTTCATCTTAATATAAAACCCAAAGCACAGCATTGGAGATTACAGAAGAAACCTTTTGCTATTGTTACATCTCACTGATGGGGTGCAGGACCTGCCTACCAGCATGCTGGGTTGAGATAAAATTCCAGCCATTCAGCTGCCAGTTATCCTGTATTAACTTTTGAGGCCAGCCTCCCTGTCAGTGAGATATTTATGTTTGTGATGCCTAGGTAGTTCTCCTAACAATTACCAATTAATACAATTTCTGTTTTAAATGATTCACCTTAAATCCTGATGCTGTATAAAAAAAAAAGTAAGTTCTTTTTCCAAATCCTTACACAAATATTCATCCCTGATAAAAGTTAGTATAGTCACCTGCATGTTGTAGCATTTTGTTTTCTGTTTCCAAACTGAGTATGTGTATTCCTTGAATGTTTTATTTCTATTTATACTTACTGCATATGATAACATTTACAATGAGCATTCATGTCTTAATGACCTTAAATTTGGGAAATTTTTTGTCATCCAGTCATTAATCAGTACTGCTTAAATCAGTATTTCCCCCATTACTTTTATATAGTAGTGTAATTATTCCGTCTTTCATGGAGTTGTGTTAACTGGATTCAAACTTTTTATTGAATTCTGCTGTTAATCCGTCTGAACCTGGTGATTTACCGATGTTTAGTTTTATTTGTATTTCTCTCTGTATTTTGGGTTTTAAAGTTTTCACATTCTATTATTGAGGCATCTGAAGTTTATGTAAATTCTATATTATTGCAGTAATTATCTACATCATTTTGTTCTATTTTCTGATTTGAATATAAATTTTCATAATCTTTCTTGTATTATTTAATGTTTATTTATGGACAGTTTTCTTTACATTAATCAACTATTGTTTTTTCTTTTCCTGTCTTAATTTTCTTCTTTGGGTAAATTCCTTTAGTCTATATATATCTATATATATATATATGTCCCATATTTTCCAGCTATTGTCTTGGGACCTCAAGTGGCCAAGTGGTCTAAAGCACTCACCGTTACAGATGATTGCCATCTTACCTCTGTGTGGGTTCGAGTCTTGGATTTGGCCAATGTGGGTATGTGAGAAAGCTTGCCAGTAGCTTCTCATGGGTCAGTGGTTCTTTCCGGGGTTTTTCCGGGTTCTTCCTCCACCCTTAGTACTGGCCGCCATGTATAGAATACCTTGTGCTGAAAAATGGCGTTCAACCCTACAACAACAACCAGTTATAATCTTTATCCCTTCAGATTTATATTGTTGTACTTATTTTCATATATTTCTTTTATGTATCCTTTTCACTATTGTCATGTTAAACTGTTTATAATATATCTACATTCTTCTTCTGTACATTCTTTCTCTTTGACTTTTATGTGTACAAAAACATATTGTCATTACCTTTATTTGTTTTAACTTGACCCTTTCATGTATATTGTTAATATTTCCTTGTTCATAAAGGTCATGATCTGTTTTATTTCTGCACAGTATTAATCATATTGTAAACTTGTGTAATTTAATAACCAAAGTCCCAGACCTTGTTTGCTTATTCCAGACATTGAAAACTTGCTTAATGGACTGGATAGTGATCACAAATAATACCTTTTTCTTCATTCTGTTTACATTTTTCAGCAGTGTAATGTATCATTTCTACTGCCCTCTCCTCACTTGTAAATATAAATATAGTATATCTTGCCTGTGTTAGATTGATTTTATATGCAACTATTAGGTCATTGGTTTTTATTAAAGTCTTAATCACCCATCTTTTTTTTAAGAAACTCTGCTCTGTTTCCTTTTCTGCATGATGAAATCAGACCCTAGACCCTATTATTAATTTCTCCACTGAATACTGTTTTATCCAATTACCCAGATTTTTATTTTGGACATTGTAAATCTCAGTGGCACGTGTATACATTTACAAAATGCATTTAGTTAGTTAAGATGAATGAGCCTTCCTTTACAATAACCTGTTATTACATACTGATAATGCAAGTGGCTTAATTAACATTTTACTTACAACTGTAGCCGCCTATTTTTTTTTTTTTTTCATTTCTACATATAATAGAATTTCATTCTTGTTCACATGTAATTTTAAATCTTCACTTACAGAATGTTACTTCTTATATATTATATCATGCTTATGATATTAGTGGGTTTATTCTTCTATTTTATATGATTGTTTTTGCCATTAAGGTTTATCAAGGTTAGATTGAATTTACTTTCCATAGTTTATCCATATTTATGTTCATTATCAAGTAAATTATTTAAGACAGTATACTTTGTGACTTGCATTTACTGTTTATTTTGTGATTACGTTTGTTTCTCTACTTGTTCCATATATTGGTTTCTTACATTCTGGATTAGTTCATGTTGCAGTTTTAATTCTTGTACTGTTCTACTGTCTGCTCCTTTTGTGATATGCACTTTGCACCTCTCTTTAAAGAGAGTGCTTTTTGCACTGATCCTTCTATTATTTCTTTTGTTCTTTTTTGCTGGACCCATTTACCTAGCAAGGTTGACCTCTTATATTAGTTCTTCTTTTTGCTCCTTATATTTTGGTTCTGTTCATTTCTTTGCCCTCACTACCTGATGGCATTGGAGTTTTTTTCCACCAGTTTCCATTAGCTCCATTATATGTGTCCAGAAGAACAGACACCATTAAAACATACCAATGTTGTGTTTCTTATCTGACTTGTTTTATTCCTTTTTTGGCCCTTTTTTCTTACATTCTTCTGTAGATTTCTCATTTACCTTCTCTGACTACCTGCGATGGATGGAAAATTTTCATCTTTAAAACTTTGTGTTGTACTTGGGGACCCCGTTGTAGCCTTTTCATCCCTTTCCCCAACACATTCCAGATCTCATACTCCATTTTTCCCCTCTATTTCCTCATCCCCTTTTGGAGATTGTTTCTATTATGTTGTAACTATTAGCAGTGTACATGTCCACTGGCTATGTGTAATTTCTACATTTATTTTATGGGGCCAGCTCTTTGGTACAGTTCACTGAGATGTATCCCACCCTTGCAGACAGACTAAAGTTAATACATTCACATTGCAGTACCAAGATTAAAAAAAAAAAATCTCTTGAGGTTGACAATGATATCTTTTGCGTGTCTTTCTTGTCTGCCTGCAATACTCCAATTCTTATTTGCATGCTATCGTACCCTTATACATTGTCATTTTATTTCCTTGTCCTGAAACCTTATCTTATCACTTATGCAGTCTTTTATTGTAAAACGCTTAATTAGCATTTTGTTGTCATAAAATGGTTTGGGGATTATAAATGGTTTACATGACTCTTAAGTCCTTAGTATAGTCTATATCTCCTTTAGCCATTAGTACATTACTAGTACATTATATTTTATTATCAAAGCAGTTAATGACCTGCCAAGAGGAGACTGCTCTGGTGGCCTAGTGGTTAGAGCATCTGCCTCAGATGTGGGAGGCCACGGGTTTGAACCCCAACCAAGTCATACCAAAGACTTTTAAAAATGGTACTAACAGCTGACTTGCTTGGCACTCAGCATTAAGAGGTCAGCCTGGTGTAAGGATAATGTGACTGTGTGGCAATATCTGTAGCATGACCCCCCAGTGCTAGACATCGCTATAAACTGCCACACTGCAGACATAGTAGTGATATGTCTCAAATTTTTTTAAAGCTACGTTAAAAATACAAATCACCCCCCCCCTCCAACATATGCATTCTCTATTAGGATCCATACACCAAAGCTTGTTGGTGTGGATGTAAATTTGTGTCATTTTTTCCTCTCAGAACGAATCACAATTTTGTCACATCACCATTTATTAAGGAAAAGCTGTTTAAAAAGTTGTTTTTTTTAAGGACTCGTCTTACAAGCTGTTTATCAATATTGAAAATGTTGGAGATACTTCTTACTTGCTGTTTTAATAATTTTGGTTCTACAAATTGCTAAAAATTTGGTTAGCCAAAACATGTTTAGTGGGCGTTTAAGGTGGTTGGATAAAATATTCTGTGATTTCAGTGAAATGTTCAAATAAATCACTTAATAATCATGTTTGTTAGAGTAAAGAGTTAATATTTTTAATGGTACAGTGTATAATTTTTTGAAAAACGATTAAAAATTTGTTTACATGTTCTAGAAGTTGCACATTTTGTTCTACAGCTGTAATACTTTGTTTCATTTTTACCTCTATATGATATAGTTTGGCATTGAGAGTACAAAGTGTGACCTTACTTTTGATGCCCCACTTTGCCATGTTTGATCTGAATATTAATTATAATGAGTTATTAAACTTATTAGTTGTTTGATGTTAAAAAAATTTCGTAAATGCACATTTTTAACATAGTAATGCCTGCACTTTAAAATGTATTTCTTTAGTTTAAGAACAGGCAAAGTTAATGTGATTGGCACTGTGTCATGTTCTCTGTGTACATAAGAGCAGTCATTTTCATAAACTAATTGCTTCAGGTAGTAATTAGAAAACATAACTCAGTCTAAGTAGGTGAAAGGGAATTTAGTGTATGTTAACTGTGTCTACTGGTGATAAAGGGACCATTTAGTCGGTATGTTAACTGTGATTCTACTGTTATTGACATCGTATGATAATGTCTTTTCAGGGGTAACTACACCACTTTTGTCAGAAAATCAGGCTTCGGATTCTGCATCCAACACGTTATCTGGTAAACTTGATCTGTTTTGTTTCTGTTTTTATGATTCTAGACTTAAAAATAAGTTGTAGCTATCCATCTAATCATCAATGCAATATCTGCATTGACCATTGATACAGCATCATTATAATAGGTTCTCCTCAACACATTAACTATACTATTGTACACTTGAATGAGTGTAGGAATTAGAAGAGTAGACTGAAGCCATTTGATATGAGGCCTCACCAGTAATGGCTAATCAAGGTAATTGTTGAGGCCTCAACTATAGTGGCTAATCAGGGTAATTATTGAGGCCTCATCAGTAGTGGCTAATCCAGGTAATTATTGATGCATGAACTATTCTTCTTACACTGGCTGACACTCCAAGGTTACTCAAAGCCTGCAGTTTTCACCCCAAAAATCTATTTTTTGATGTGGAGAATGACACTAAATTGTGAAGCAGATTTTAAGCATCAGCGTGATAAAAAGGAAAGAAAAGGAAATATGGTTTGTTTTTTTTTATTATAAGGTCTCGCCTTCTGTTACAGGAAAGTAAGAGGGTTGGCCTTTCTGGAGGGGATCACAAACAATTACCTGTAAAAGTTAGAAAGTGTAAATAATTTTTTAATATTTAATATTTTGATTTAAAAATTACTTGCATGTTATGGAATCAGCATGAACAAAGTTCTAATGATTTAAAATGTGATTTAAGTAATTATTAATAATCAGCAGTAAAGATGCAAAACCATTTAAAGATATGGTCAAATTGTTTTCACTTTACCTTCTAAGCAGAGAATGTCTGATGACATTTTGCACTTATTGCTACATTTTATTTCTTCATTGACAACTATTCAAACTAATTTGTAGGGGCTGCATTTTCAAAGAAAGTGACCTTATCAAGTGATCAACTATTATAGTCTGGTACCCTTTTAATTGGATCTCACAAATTACTGCATAAAAACCAAGATGTCTAACATGCAGATTTTATGTATGGTGACCGGACATCACGCCGTATTGTTCTGAACAATGTTTCTCCTTCGAATACATTCCCCAATCACATTAATATTAGGAATATAAGCCCTACTTCCTCCTGGATCTAGCCATCCCGAAGACGAAAATCGTCTTTTCTGTCAATATGATATAGACAGAAGGCAGTAACTCTGGCCTATTACCTCCTGTTGCTGCCTACAGGTTTTGCCAGTTTTAAGCTTTTGCTGTGGACTAACAACATTGTTCAAATTGCCTCCCGAATCTGTTGGATTTTGCGCTACTTTTCACTCTATCCATTGAGTATTTTGTAATTTTCAGATGCATTAAGGATTATTCTACAGATGGTTTACATTATTTTTTTTAATTTTGACCATAATTTTGTGAATATTTTGACCCATGCAGACTTAGTTTCTTTGTTCTCGGACTGCATGGCTCCACACAACTACATTGTAATAAGACATGTTTAAGTTCATATTCACACACTCTAGTTATTAACCCCAGTATCTTCAGTGTCTCTGGCATTCTTGATGCAGTTAACTATTCATTTCTCTTTTTTCCTTTCTAACATTCATGTTTCAGGATTAACAGTGATGACTTAATATGCTAAATGCAAGTTCGCAAGGCCAGTGGGAAATTTAATTACTTGTGTCTCACATGTACAAATTGTACATTGTCTGCTATGTGCAGCATGTGTGCCAATTGGTTGGAGAATACATGGTTGACAGTAAGAAAAACTGCCAGAAATGGGGAGTGATGTGGAAAACCAAAGGACTGAGAATACTGATATTTTCAACTTTCACCTGGTACTGAGTCTTTGTCCAGCTTGGTCAAGGAAACCATTACATTTGGGGGAATGTATGAAGCTGTGACTTCTCCTCCACCATCTACACCATCTCTGGAGTTAAGGTGAATCATTTGGTACAACAAGCAACAATATAGTGATTAGTTACAGTCAATTTTTCCCTGCCCTTCCATCATGCTCTAATTTAGTTGAGAATTTCGACACTGGGGTAGTCACCACCCAGATCTAGGCATTCCAGGTGGTGTAAGTCCCCCTGCATGTCCAAGAATGGCCATTGGGCCTGTAAGTTCTGGTGCATGGAGTTTATAAATGAGTTGAATGAGCCATGTCCTCTAGTCCCACCTCAGTTTTGATGCCATCTCGGCTGCCAACCATACTTAATGTCTGGCTCTCAATCCATACCATCTAGCTGCAATTCAGTTTTAATACCATCTCAGCTGTTGACCATACTGTCCAGCCATCTGGTTCTCAATTTGTACTGTCTAGCTGCACCTCAGTTTTGATGCCATATCAGCTGCTGACCATACTATCCAGCCATATGGCTCTTGAACCATAATTTTAAGTGACTCTATGATTTTCATTACAAATTGTCCTATGCCACAGCAGGTTGAGCCATCTAATGTTACATTACCAGGGATCTTATTGATATATCCATCTGTCCACCTAACATTACCATTATTCTGGCAGTAGACTGCTCTGGTGGCCTAGTGGTTAGAGCATCCACCTCCAATGCAGGAGGTCATGGGTTTGAACCCTGGCCGAGTCATACAAAAGACTTGTAAAAATGGTACTAACAGCTGCCTCACTGGGTGATTAGCATTTAGAGGTTAGTGTTAGGACTGGTCAGCCTGGTGTCAGGATAATGTAACTGGGTGGGACATCATTCTGCATATCTGCGGCATGATGCCCAAGTGCTAGACTTCACTGTAAACTGACACATTGCAGACACCATAGCGATATGACTGCAAAATTGTTAAAGCTACATTAAAAATCCAAATCACACACACATTCACACACTCTGGCAGTAGAGCCATCTACACTGCAGTAAGAATCCCTGACACCTCTACTGACTGTTTGTAATTTCTACATGCCATTTTGATGACTGAATACTGTGGATATGGCTAGCCATTTACTGAAGGCTTATCCTCTTGGACAGTACCATGACAGTCTTACAGATGATTGCCATGCCTGCTTGATGCCACTGGTAATGTATTTATATGGATATCAATTTTGATACCAACCATGATAACTTGCACACTGAATGTGGAGATAAACCTGATGATGGTTCATGCCCACATCCCAAGATAGAGTGGAGTGGACTGAATAGGTTTAAGGTAGTTATTGAATTATTTATGGGGTGTTGCCAAATTGTCTGCCTCTGCCCAAATCCCCTCTATACCAGCATACTCAAGGCATCTATTGTTTTTTATGATGAAGAAGTTAGCCCTTCCTTCCATCTTCCCCCACAGTCAGTAAAAATCATACAAATTGCAGAAAGTATATCGGCCAAGATCAGTGACCCACGTGAACCCAAAGCCTTTCTTCTTTCCTGAGAGTCAACATCCTTTGCAATCTCACTGATATAAGATCCATTCTGAAGCTTTCTTCACAGATCTCCAGACGTTAAACAAGAGCTATGTTGCAGTCAGTCTGACTTCTCCTGTTTCAGAACAGTGCATAAAGACATTATTCTGCATACCACTTCAAAGCACGTTTGCTACATATTTGCCATGTCTTCATTGTAGGACTTGGTGTCTCTGGTGATTTTCAGTCTTGCAGACAAGTCTGGCAATGCACATACCATGCTGACCCTGTGTATCTCTCTTCTGACCACCTCTGCTGTTCGATGGCAAGATGGAGGAAGTGTGGAGGCAGGCAGTCCAAGAATTGACCCTCCGTCTTACTGTGCAGTAACAATCACATTGTACGTCATCTCCGATTCACCCTCAGTGACATGGTTATTGGAGACAAGGGGATATGAGATAATTTGCTGCACAACCCAAGACCAGATCCCAAACTTGTACATGAAGACAATCTGCTAATCAGTTTTGGAGGCAATTGTATCGAGGGGATAGTAAACAAATTTTCTCTACCCCCATGCTTCCACTCTCGAGTCCCCAGTCACCAGCCGACAACTGTCTGGTAGACACCTTGACTCATTTTTTTTCTCAAACCACATTGGAATGATCTCTTTCTGCCAAGCAAGTGGGGGATCCAGATTGTTTCAGAGGTGCTTCAGTTCTCACTTTGCCAACCCCCTCCCCTTTCGTCCTCTTCACTTCTGATGGAAGTACTGTCAGACTCAGTAAAGGACACACTTTTGCAGCAAGAGATCGGAACACATATCAGGAAATGGGCAGTAGATATTGTTCAGAATCCACAATCTCCTAAATTTTCCTCCAAGCTTTTAATAACTAGGATGGTCACTGGCATGCTCAGACCTATCCTCGACCTCATTCATCTCAGTCAGTTGTTAAGTTTATGTAAAATTCATGATATTGGCAAGATCCTTCAGAACAAATTTGCAATCTGTCTTAATCTAAGATGTGTATTCTCATGTTCCTATCCATCCGTCCTTAAGGAAATTCCTGCAGTTTACATACTGAGAAAATTGTTATTAGTTTTGCGCACTCTCCTAGTCTGAACATAAGTCCATGGACATTTACAAAAATACTCTACTGTATCATATCATTGTTCAGTATGACTTCATCTACTTACATGGCATCATATTTGGACAACATCCTCCAGAAACATATGATCAGTTCCATTGTAGTCACTGATAAGAAGGATCTGATTCCTTTTACATCTAGGTTTTATATCAATTGGGAATTCTGATATTTGTCCTTCCCATTTGTTCTTCCATCTGGATATGTATTTGCTCTCCCACTTCAACCTGGTGCATCTTCCCCACCTTTGGTTGGTCTGAATAATTCTTCTTGCAGAATCCATTTCCAGCATGAAATGAATCACAACCCTGGATTTCTGCAACTCATTGTTTTATGCAGCAGCAGAACTTTTTACTAGGTCACCTCTACATGAGCCCATTGCAGATGACCTTGATATCTCGTGTGCCTTCTTCCATGCCACTTGATTCCAGGATCAACATAAAAAGTGAATCAAGGAGCAGGGGTGTAACCAAGGTTGACTTTTGACAGAAATACCTCAAACAGCTGGATGTGACTGTGTGTACAAACGCAAGTGCCAGTTGTTAAGGAGGCAATCTGTTACCACAATATATCAGTCTCTTAATGATGAAAGCCATCATCAGAGACTTCCATTTTTGGAGTGACAATCATCAGAGCAAGGTCATGGTCCTAATGTCAGACAGCTTAATGGTATTAATGTACCTCCACAAACAGGATGGTACCAAATCACTGCATCTCTGAATTCTGGTCTTGTATTTCTGCTGTTGATACATACAGTGCAATATTTACATCCAGATCAAACATACTCCTGGCAGACTCATTATCTTGGCCAGTTCTCAGTCAAAGAGAGGATATATTTTCAGTATATAATGGTCCCTTCATCCATTAGTCATTTATCAGATTTGCTATGGGGCTGTTCGATGATCAACTTTTTATAACCAGGTGGAATCAAAAACTGTCCACCTTCATTTTCAAGTACCGGATCTTGGTCACTCTTTCTCTGAGTTGGGAGGGTCTGTGGACCTTTGTCTACACCCTGCCATGATCTTAGTTCCAAAGATTATACAGAAATTGAAGGGCTTGAAGTGCAGAATGTTTCTGATTGCCCCTCTCTGCTTGCACAAATCCTATTTAAAATATCATATAATGATGCATCTACCTAGGAAGCTCCTGGGCAGGTCAAATCTTCTCAAACAGCCTTGGTCTCATGTTTCTCTCCTTGTCTGCACAATCTTCTTTTTCATGTTTAACTCTTGTCCAGAGAGCCTTGCAGCAGAAACCATTCCTTCCTTCAACTGTGGAAAGAATTCTAATATCTAGAAGGCCCTCCACTTGAAAGGCTTATGAAGGGAAGTGGCACTTTTTCAGGGACTGGTGCAGTCTAAAACAGTGCCTCACTCCCATAATAGCTGACTCTTTTCTTTGGCTGTTTGAGGAGAAAACGTTGGCTCTGATTACTAGTAAGGACTACCGTTTTATGATGTTGGATATTCCATCATCAGGGCAGGGAAGATTTTGGTCATAACAAAGACCTTTCTGACTTGTTGCCCAACTTTGACTTGCATGGGTCTAAATCACTCACATTGTTTCATAAGTGGAATCTTCCTGGGTTCTGACTTGTTGAATTCAAACAAATCATAGCCTTTAGCCAGAAAGTTCCTTTCATACAAAAACCATTTCATGATAATGTTTGCTTTGGCATGCAGAGTCAGTGAATTACATGCCCTCTCTGTTGATCCAGCCAACCTTCATTTTTGATTAGATGGCTTGGTAGTCCTTATAATGCAACCTGGTTTCATCACCAGAAATTTGTTGCTGTCAGTCTGTAATCAAAATGTGGTCATACAACCTTTCTCCTGTATTGACACAACCCAAGAGGCTTTCCAACTGGACATGGTTGAAGTGGGAAATACAAAGAGTAAACTCTGACATATAACAAGAACAGAGTTGCCTCATGAAGGTCTCTTTGTATGAGACAAGAGTATTCTTTGCAAGCCTTGCATTTGACCATCATATCTCTATGAAAGATATCATCAGGGCCATCAGTTGGCTTATTCAGCCTCCCCCAGGTTTTATCTATGACACTTGGTTCCACAGCGACACACTCTGGAGCTGGTAGGCCCAGTCTCAGTCACACAAGCAACTAACTGACCCAATTGGCATCAGCACAACCTCAGGATGGACACTCAATGCAGATTTTGCTGGATTAAGTAGGAATTTGGTATGGTAAGAAGATCTCATTATTTCTTCAAAGATGCTTAACTTTCCCACTGCCTATTACTTATTCTCCTAACTTTAATTTGTTAATGTATTCAAAGAAGAAAGCAATTTTTCAGTAAATTGTTTCTCTGAATACCTTCCCAATTGCATTACTTTAATACCCTTCCATCCTCCACACAATCCAAGGATCGATTACACATTGTTCTTTTGAGCTTAAAACTAGTGCCACCTGTAGTTGGCAAGGATGTAATAGATGAGAGTTATTATCTTTTGTCTATATATTCATAAAAGAAATTTTTTTTTCTTCGGGAGGGTTGGACTTACCTAAGGTACATTTCACAGACTTATATTAAGCTATTGCATTCAGCTTGTGACCAACTAGGTTTTATACACCCATTATATATTCAGTTACGGTTGTATCTAGGATGCAGAACTGTGAAAACCCCACTCAGATTGAAAAGGTGGAAAGGTTTTGAATCAATGTTGGTATAATTACATGAATCATGCACTGTATTTGCTGGCCTATAAGACGATACTCTTTTACCAGAAAATCTTAGCTTCATCTTATACTCCAAATCTACTTATATGTAGATTATGTCATCTGAATTATTTTATCATATGTTGCATTATTTGTTGCCTGGAAAAAAAAGTTTTCCAATAAGTATGAAAAAAAACGTATAAAAAATATTTCATTTTGGGTGTCAAGAGATTATGTATGAAAAGATATAGGACCCCAAACAGAGAAGGATTTTAAACAATTACATTATCATCAGTATTAAAAATTGATGTATATCCGATGTAATTGTGCTAAAGCAGAATGCACTAGTAATAAACATTTATATTTCATTACCGGTACATATATGTGCATTAGAGTTGACAAGTTAGGAGATGAATAACCATGACAAAGACAAATATTCCATTACATTTTTCTTCTTGCACCTAACGATCAAATAAAAATGTGATCTTAGTACAAGTACAGTACTATATTCCATTATCAATTCATACCACTGGGTAAGCAATTTCTTTTAGTTTTAGGTACCACTTCCATTGTTCAAGAATCACATGGATTTGTAGTGGTATGTACATGCTAATTACAGGTGTAGTCAGGTTTTTGCAAGCTAACACCTGATTGAGGTCAAGATTTGGCAGACCAGATCAGATTAGTGAAGCTATCAATAAGGAAATGAGGCTGCCCATAGATTATTATGAATATGGTACCATATAGTGAAATGCTGGTTATTCATGTGAATTTCTCAACCAGTCATCTTTTGAACTTGCCAACAGAACTCTCATTAATTTAAAGTATGAGCAAAGATCAAAAACAATTGCCACCTAAGTACAGGAAGGGTACATGCACTTTAAGAAAGATTTTATTTGTTGGAAATGGAAAGGTTGTTATACTTGCAGGAAAAAAAATTAGCGTGCAAAATGGTCATTCATGGTCTTAACGTAATTGGATTATGTATGGATATAAATATTGTTAATATTGAAACTCGGAAGGAATATGGTATATATTTTCATAGTTTACATTTACTATTTAATAATATTAAATAATATTATTAATGTTTTCTCTCTTTGACAAACACTTCAGCTAAACAGGGGCAGTAAATTACAAACCCCACCCCACCAAAACAAAACCAAAACACAAAAGAAGACCAATGAAGAGCTGAAATCTCTCTCACTCTCTTTCATATCAGGCGATATTTTATTTTGATCATGAGGTGCAAGAAGAAAAATGCAATTGAATATATATGCCTCTTTTTATCTATCTTCAAAAAAGACCTCAGGGGGAAAAAGCATGTTGGCGTTAATGATGCAATTTCCCAAGCGTTGGTAATCTGAAATAGCATACAGTAATGCCTTTAATATTTTTGAAACCAGAAGATACTATAGTTTAATTCCACACAGCATCGCAAATTTTATCTGTAACTCTTTAAATTTTGGGTCAGCATCATTATATGTAGCTAAAAGTAAATAATACATTTCAAATACTTCATGTGAAACACATTAAGTCTTTTAGTTCCATTTAATGATCCTACCCTGAAAGGTTACTGAGTTACATGTAATATAAAATTTGCGATGCTGTGTGGAACAAAGAGAAAAAGATAAAGCTAAGATATTGATCTGGCCTCGTCTTATAGTCAGCATCGTCTTATATATGGGTGAAAGATGGAAATTTGCCAAATTTGCTAATTTGACTTATACTCTGCATCGACTTGTAGGCCACTAAATACGGTATGCTATATTTTTAGGAAATGTATAAATTACCTATTTAATTAATGGGCAATCATGCTAGACATGGAATGCCTAATATGGTTGAACTAGTGCTTCAGTTTCTTTAACAGAACAAATGTCTAACCATATCTAGCTGAATGTGATTAGACTTAATTGTTTTGATAAAGAAAATGCACCCCTACTTCAATCGAATTAGGCATTACTCTTTAGAAAACAATAATCAGTCAGCAGAGTTTGAAAAACAACGATTTGATGATGCATGGAGTATCTCAGCAAGAAAAAAGGCATTGGAATGCGTATAGTACATCAAAGCAATTAGACTCTAAGTTGTGCAGCAATGTCAGTATGAACTGAAAATCATATTATAATGATAAATCGAAAATCATTTCTACATGGGATTTTCACCAGAAGACTTCTTATGGTGTACACTTTTGGTCATGATATGAAAATCATGTCAATGCGACATCCAGTGTGGGCACCATAGCCATCTTGAAAATTTTATCAAGTTTCTTCTGAATGGATGGTCATATTGACATGGGGCTTTCACTAAACGACTTCATATGATATTTGTTTGGTCATGAATGGAAATCTTACATCCAGTATTGCCATAACAATGTCCATCTTTGAAATCTTGTTAATTGCTACTTTTCCTGAATGAATATTAATGTCAGCTTGGGGTTTTCACACTAAGACTTCTCATGATGTCTACTGGGTCCTAAATGAAAGTGGTACCAATCTTGCATCCAGTTTGACTGCCAGATGGTTTCTACACTCAAAAGTAGCAAAAAGAAATGGTCTCATTTTTGGATCACTGGAAATTCTTATCATCCAGTACAGCATCAGTCTCAGATGGATTAGTGTTTGCATACTTTACTTAAACCCCTTGATGGATTATCTTTATCTGTAGGATCAATTATTTTGAGGTTAAGACCACTTATTGTTATCCAACTGCTGTAAAATAGCTAAAATTTACATTATATGAAGATTTGGGGGATTGTTTTAATATGGTTGTGTTCTTACAATTACTAAATACATGCCGTTAGTGAAAATGAAACATTCAGTTATGTGAGTCAGATGAGTCATGTGAGATGTATTTGGAATTGTTTCTATGTTGGCTGTGATCAAGCTTAGTAAAAAAATTTATATGATAAAGGTCATAGATGAGTAGGAATTATGAGCAGGACCTACAAATTAATGAGGTGGTTTTGACTCTAAGAGATTGTCAACACAAAGGCAACTCTCTTTCTGATCTGATTTTGATCAGGTTTGTTAAATGGATCATTTATCATCAAACTGTCTGATAGGTTTACTTATGAGCAGAACTATGCATATTTATGAAGTAATTTTGTATTTGATTGCTTGAGCTTGCTACAACTCTGGAGATGGAATTTCGATAGGATATTGTTGAAACTTGTGAATACTTTGCTTACGATTAGGTTTCTGCAATACCACATAAACCTGGTAAGTGGTCAACTGTTATGTTTTGTAAGCAAGGTAAGCAGTATCAGGTTCATTTATGCTTCTGTCTCTTTACTTATTTTTATGCCTTAGAGTGTCTTACTTCTGGACTTCTACAGACTCTTTTCATCCAGTAATGAGAGCATCAGTCCTTTTAAGTCTTCTTTAAGATTTAGAAACTGGTCCCCTTATGAACCCTTACCAACAAATTATATTTTGTTCTGTGTCTTTACAGTGGAAACTAATCCTCATTTACCAAGGGAAGATGCTCATCATTTGCCAAGACCGCTGCCTACACCAATGAATATTCCTGATAAACTGTTATTTCATTGCTTTTTTAAATTATTCTTGAAATATTACCAAGCATGGTTATCCATCTCACTTAAAGTCACCTGTTGTAGAGACAACATGCATTCAGGTTTGATGTTACGTCTTAGTAATAATTGTTCATCAAAGAATTATTTCAAACACTACATTTATTTTATTTGTAAAACAATTTTGTCCCATTCTTTTTGACAGCTGGATAAGTGTGGTTAGACATAATTATTTCGTTTAGGAAAATGCATCTCTAGTTCAGCTGACTTTGGTATTCCTTGGCTACCATCATGCAGCAGATATCTTGGTTATCAGTCAGTTTAAAAGACATGCAACTGTTTGATTGTACCTAGATTTATTTGATGTGGAAATAGGCGTTAGAGTAATTAGTTAGATTCTGAACTGTGCAGAAATGTTAATATTGGATGCCAACTATGAAAGATATTGTTGAAAATCATGATCATGCTGAACATAAAAGTCACATCTACATGGAGTTTTCACAAGACGACTTCATATAGTGTCTAAATTTTGGCTAAAAATGAAAATGATGTCAATCTGGACTGCACGGTCATCTTGAAAATTGTGTCCATTTTCATCTAAGTGGATGGTGATACTGACATGGAGTTTCTACCCAAAGATTCCTTATGATGTCTATTAGGTCCTTAATGGAAATGGTGCCAATCTTGCATCTAAGATGGTTGCCTCATGGCTTGGACACATGGCACTTCAAGGTCTTGTCCTGCAGTCACGGAAATACGTCATCTGGTAGAGCATACTTTTCAAGGGATTCTTGTTTTCACACCTAGAGAAACGTTCATCATATCATATAGGAGGTATATTATAATAGAGGAACAACAAGCGAATCATCATAACTACTTAAATTGCCTTTGAATAATTTTATGTTCAGTATGTTTTTTTTTTTAAACACTTTGACTTACAATTCTGGTTTTGTTTGAATCACATTCCTATGGATTTTCAACAGCTTATACAAACTAGGAACAAAATTAAGAATTGTTGGACAGATTTTAGAAGTTTGAACACTGTCATGTTGATGGAATTCAGACAAATGAAGACAGATTCAGTGTGTAAAAGTCAGAATTTAGAACTGGCTATTTAGGGGTACAAACTTAAGATAGTTATTCTGTTTAAGTTTGGTTAATATACATGCTACCTTTCTTGATCATATAGATAGGTGTTCTTTCATAAGGAGTGGTTTGTGGTTGAAAGGGTAGTCATTATGTGCAGTCTTAAAGTCAGTGACAATTTATATTGACAGAATGTAGGAATTAATGTTGTTAATTGGATCTAACTGCTTATTAAGTTGTATTCATTGGCCTGTCTAGTCAGACATTGAAACATTTTGTTAGAGAAGATTTTTCTTCTTTGAATATATTCTCCAATCATATTACATTTGGAATATTAGCCTGCTACCTCACAAATCCAGCCCTATTAAAAGATGAAAATCTTCTTTCATGTCTAGAGCAATAGACAAAGGGAAGGGCAATAACTCTTGTACATTACATCCCCTTTGGCACCACCAGATGTTGCAGGTTTTTAGCTTTGCTGCTGTGTGGACCACATGTCATACAATTCATCTGCCAACAGTCCAGCCATTTATGTGTCCTTTAGGCCTATCCAACATTCCATTTGGATTGATTATGTGAATGTATCAATCTAATACAGGTTGTGTGCATTATATTACAATTTGTGCCAAGTTTTGAGCGATTTTGTCACCTTTCAGGACTGGTTCTTTTAAGACCACTGTCCCACCATGCTATCTTTTTCCTTGTACAAGGTCATTATGGGTTAGCATACCTTTGACTTTGTTCGCCTACTCCACCGAAATTCTGAAGTTGATATTTATGCTTAGTTTATTTGTTGTTTTTTCACACAGTTTGGATAGAATTATGGTTTAAATATTAACAAAGCATTGTGCATAAGTGCATAACAGGGCCATAGGTTTATGATACAACACTTTCACTGCCCTGTTAATTACGACAGTGTTTTAGCAACTTAGTAATTATTTCAGTACATTACTAGTTTCCACCTTAAGTTGTGCTTTTTTGTCATCTCAGCAGAATGTCACCTTAAATGATCTGTATGCAATTTCAGAGCTTGGAAGTCCCATGACTCATTTTTGTTTATACTGTGTATACACATTCTATGATATGCAGTGTCTATATATATAGTCAGTGGAAGTCTGGGTTTCCGTTTTAGCTGATTAGTCATATACAGATTTGCCAGTTTATGCTAGTTGCTGGTTAGCCACATACTAATAAGCTAATATATGCTTTGTTTTCTCTTCTTCTGTCATCTCAGGAGAAACATTTACTAAACACGTGAAAGCAATTGTCCTTTTGGCATTGAAGGGAAGGAAAGATGGAGTAAATCAAGGAAGACAACCTACAGTTCGTTGTTGGTGATACTGATTAATGGGAATTCCCCAAGTTTAGGCAGCCCACGAGGCATAAGTCCTTCCCGCATGTCCAAGTATGGCCTTTGGGCCTGTAAGTCAGGGCGCATGGGGTTCATACTGGATACATTGGATCTAGCTCTTAATACTGCTGTACCATTACCAGCTGTCCAGCCATCACCAGCCATCCCGACATCACCAGTCATCCAGTTAACACCAGCAGTCCAGCTGTCCCACCATGGGAACCTTTTCATTGAAGTGGTCCAACCAAATAGTTCATACAGTAAGCTTAGTGATAGATCAGTCCATCTAGCCATGCTGTTGGTATCTTATCTTTATTGTACCAGAGATTTCATTGAGGAATCTGTCTGTTCATCCATGCTTTTGGTGTGACTGGTACTGGTGATTGATGGACCATTTTATATACTGCCAGCATCTGCCTGACTACATGCTGTTCACATTGGATCAATTAGGTCTAATGCATATTAAAACCATACCCTTCCAGGCTGACCATTCACCTGGCAAACCAGCCAGCAGTGCCAGACCTCTCTTTGTTCAATGCTTGTCCACCAATGGAGGGCTAGTAATGTTTTCATAGGAATGGAATTTAGTCATCATAACACTAGGTATGTTTTCTCCAGTACGGCAAATAGTCCTAGTTGGGCCTCGATGCACAATGAGTGCAATGGAACTCCGTCAAATAAAAGGTGTTGGCTACATGAAAATGCCCTTCACTCCCTTAAGGAATTAGTAGATCGCAACGAGGAGGATGACACGGACTTAGGGTGACCAACGCCTTTAGAACTGATTTTCCGGTACTTGACGAGAATATAGCAGTAGCTGTTCATATGTTCACTTGTGTGTTAGGGTGTACAAATCTGCTTCATACCCATAAGAGCAGCCTCAGGATGTCATTGCAGACATCCAGGTTTAGCCAGGCTCAGCAGGTGATGGCCAGGATTGCTAGGGTCCATGACCAGGGCTGCTTACCATACCATGGCCAATACTTTGACGGGTTCGGGCAATCTACTTTTGATATAATGTGTCACATGTCTGCAAATCACAACTCTCCAACCTTGTCACTTCCTCCCTTTCCAGACCACCCTGTTCAGGTCACTGTTTCTTTGAAGGAAGAATAGAGGAAGTTTGGAGGCAGGCAGCTCAGGAGCTGCCCCCTCAACCCAAACAGTCATTTGGAACCATTTTCATTTCCTGCCAGTGGGAAGGGATGTTAAGCAGCCTTTGGACAGGGGATCTCAGTCACATGTGCACCAACATCGATCTCTAGGAAGCAATCATAGAGAGGTCACAAGAAACTGAATTTTGAGTTCACTGGATTTGGTGATCCAGGTCATTCAAAGAGGCTTTGGGATTTGTTCATCAACAATCCTCTCCCCCCTCCACCTCCCCCCTCCAGTTTTCCTTCTTCACAAGTACTCTGTCTGATCGGGAGAACAGTGTGTTTCTAAAGAAGGAGATATGGTTGCTCATCCCCAAGAAAAGGTGCTGGACCTTTTGCAGAGGCCACAATCCCAGGGGTTTTACTCAAGGCTGTTTCCTTTTCGGAAAGTTGAGACCCTACATTGACTGAAGTTGCCACAACCAAATCAAGATGGTGACGAGTTCAGTCTGCCTCTCCATTCAATTTGACAAGTATGCAGTCAGTCTCGATTTGACCAATGCATATTTTCACATCCCTATCCACCTTGTGTCACAAACATTTTCTAAATTTTTTGCTTACTTTGACACAATGTGTCAGTTCACTCTTCTTCCCTTCGGTCTTAACATCACCGCCGGGCTTTTACTCTGTTAATGGATTGCATTTTCTCCCTGTTCTGGTCCTCTAAAACGATGGCAGTGTACCTGGATGACATCTTCTAAAAACATATGGTAATTTCTAGCCTACTTCAAGGAAGGAACAATCTTCTTTCTCTTCTAGATCATTTTGGCTTATTTAGTGAACTGGGCAAGTCAGACCTCCATCAATCTCAGAGTTTTTTGTTCATCTGGATATGGAGTTCTTAACCAACTGGAATCTGGTACAGCTTCTTCGTGTTTGTGTTACCTGAATCGTCAAACTCATTGAGCCTGTTCCAA
The DNA here is from genome assembly GCA_016617855.1 of Megalonaias nervosa. Taxonomy (NCBI): domain Eukaryota; kingdom Metazoa; phylum Mollusca; class Bivalvia; order Unionida; family Unionidae; genus Megalonaias; species Megalonaias nervosa. Next base: position 33,213 of record JAECUM010009327.1, on the reverse strand, counting down.
CAAGACTGGGATTTCAGCGAGAGTTATTGAAACTCCCTGGTTTATTCATTGTGGCAAGAGACTTGATCCCGCTTGTCCGTCATTTTTATTCAAACTTTGCCAATATAATGACACCCCTTTTCAAGTCTCCTTGATCAAACAATCATAATCATGCCTGAGATTCGATCATTCCTGTATCAGTGAGGCAATCCAGGACAACTGACCATGGGAATTCCACTGGAGAAGCCACAAGCAGAAATAATAATAGGTACCAATGCCAGTGCGCACTGTAGAGACTTCCACCTGTTGCCGACCTTCACTACCGCCAGCGACATGGGGGAGCCACAGGAATGGCCTTTACACATCAACATCCTAGAAATGAAGGCTGTCATCAATGCCTTTCACTAATAAAAAGATCAACTCTGAGGAAAAAGCAGTCCTCATTTGGTCCAGCAACTCTGTGGTGGTAACCTGTCTTCTCAGGGATGTTTGTTCTAATTTGGCAGTTTCTACACTGGTGCAACAATCTCCATATCAACATACAAATCAGACACATTCCCAACAGGACTCAATGTGTTGGCTGAGACTCAGTCCTGAAGTGGTCACATCCTTCACATGGAATGGCCTCTCATTCAGTTGACTTCACTCAGATGTGTTGGCTGAGACTCAGTCCTGAAGTGGTCACATCCTTCACATGGAATGGCCTCTCCATCAGTTGTCTTCACTCAGATTTGTGCACATCAGGGGCGTCCAATGATCGACTGCTTGGCAACAAAGTTGAATCACAAGCTACCCACCTTCGTCTCCTGTTCCTGACCCAAAAGCTTGGGCCATGGATGCACTGTAAATCATTTGGGAGGGGTTGTGGTCATTTGCCTCCCCTCCCACAGTCCTGAGTCCGAAAATAATCCAGAACTTATGGGGATAGAATGGCAAGATGACTCTGACAACCCCTCTCAGAAGGAACTACTTGTTCTAACAATAGATATGTCCAGGAAGATTCTGGCCAACCATCTCGAGCATCCATGGTCATGGATAGTCCATCCATGCCCATACCGTCCTCTTCTTCTACACGATCAGGTCTTACCAGGACAGCCTTGCGAGACACACAATTAAACGTTTGATTGTGGAGAAAATCTTGAGGGCAAGAAGGTCCTGCACCCTGAAAGCTTATGAAGGAAAGTGGCATATTTTCAGGGTCTGATGACATACCAACAACATCATATTCGGCGAATGTGGATACATGAGAAAGCTTGCCAGTAGCTTCTCGTGGGTCAGTGGTTCTTTCCGGGGATTTCCCGGTTTCTTCCTCCACCATTGATACTGGCCACCATGTATAGCCTATCGTGTGCTGAAAAATGGCATTAAGCCCCACAACAACAACAACAACAACAATCAATACCTCAGCTGGCCAACTTTTTATTTGGTCCATTGAGGAGTAACAATTTGACCCAGAGCTCTACCAAAGGCTACGACCCCATGATATTGGTCACATTCCGGAGTCTTGGCAGACATGTTTTAGGGCAGGATATAAACCTATCAGATATTTTGGACGATTTTGGTCTCAATCGACCAGTATCTCTCATTTTATCTCCAAATGGAACCAATCCTGGGTTTTAACATGGCTCAGTTCGAAACCATTTGAACCTGTAGCCTACACTTCACTAAAGTCACTATTATACAAGTCATGTTTCCAGATTGCTTTAGCTTCCACTTCCACATGCAGGGTAAGAGAGCTGCATGCCCTTTATGTCAACCCAAACTCTCTTTAGTGCAGATCAGAGGGTTCATTGGTTCTCTTGACACAGTCAGGCTTTGTAGCACAAAATAGACTGCCGCCTGTAATCAAAGAGTCATCACTCGCTCACTCTTCCATAGACAGGTCGAGAACAACAGCCATGCATGATCGTGTTCGCACTCTCAAGCACTACTTGAAGCACACAGAGACAAGTTGTTTCACCAGATCAAATGTGCCTCATGTAGATTACTGTTCAGAAGTTTCTAGTAATCTCTGCCGGCCTTGCATTGTGAATGCAGCATTCCTAAATGAGACGTTGTTGGCTGGCTTGCAGAGTCAACCTTGTCGAGACTCCATCTCAGAGACTTGGTATTGCAAACCTTGAATCTGGTAGGTCCAGTAACAGCAGCACAGACAGCCACGTGTCCCAACTAGATCAACCAACACAGCCTGTTAGCTTTTCAGGATTTGCCGGTGAAGTTTTGTAGGTAAGAAGATTTCAATAATCTTTCTTTTTTAACCGTATGTTAGTGTCACAGATCAAGTGAATCCAGGCTGTGTTGCTTATGTAATTATGAGAACAGTTTATCGTTCACATGGGGTAATTCAGTTATTATTCCTTAGAACGATACCTGAGGTAGAGGTCAGATGCTCAGCATCCCCTCCTCCTATTAATGTTTCTCCTAATGTAATGTGATTGGGTGACGTATTTGAAGGAAAAAGCAAATTTTTATGTAAATTATATTTCACTGAGAATGTTTACCCAATCACATTACTTAAAAACCCTCCCAACCACCCTGCCACCCTCATTAGTATCTCGCTCATCTAAAAACTAGCAACATCTGGCGGTGCCAAGGGGAGGTAATTGGTGTGAGTTATTGTCATTTGTTTATTGATATAGACAGGGAAAGAATATTTCTGTCTTTTAGTAGGGATGGATTCGCAATGTAGCAGACTAATATTCTTAATGTATTGTGATTGGATAACAGACTGCTCAGTGGTATGTCCTTGGCTTTTTGATCTGGTATATAGATCAAAGAGTATGCATAGGTCAATGACAGATGTATTTAAATACTGTCCTGTAATGGGCCTAAGAATTTGGGTTCAAAAATTGTCTAAATCTAAAACTGTCTGTAGTATGTACTTCTGCTAGTTACTTAGAATTCTTGATGACCAGAAACTAATTGTTCTCATTATAGACTGGGGAGTAGACTAGAAGGTCTTTGTCCAGCTGTACAGGCCTTTATGAAGATCTGCATATAAACTTGATTGGGACCTTTCATATCAATAGTGGTCTTGCCTCTTATTTTTTACTAATCTCACCATCCTATGTCACAACTGTATTTAGTAATTTTGCAGCAGTGATTTTATCTCACAGTAAACTTTAACAGTTTGTTGAGATATTTGACGAAATCAGAGTTGCTGAGACAAGTAAATTAACCTAGATAAATAGTTAATACTTCCTTGTCTTTCATCATCAATGGGGGCTGCCATCTTGGAAACGATGCTGAATTTGTGGTACAGGTTTGCTTCCAGTTGCTATATAGAATTTATTTTGGTAAACATGTAGCACACTAAATACATTAAAGAATTTGCTACTTACCTTGGCTATGTTTCTGGTCAGAGTGGTTCTGATTTTCTGAAATACTGATCGGTTGTTTTAATTGAATGAGAGGGACTGAGATTACCCTAATATATGGCCCTGCATCTTTGAGGCCATTTCAGAAACGCCTGATGTTTTCCACATGTCCATGACATTGGATGATGAGAATGGTGTTTGAACTTTTGATGGCATTTTGATCAAGCTAGGTAATTGCCACTAATATCTCAGATAAGTATAATTATGGGTAAGAAACAGTCATGATATAAAATGAAAGGGATTGTTTACATTGGGTAGTGTTCTTACAATGCTAAATGTTGTTAATGAAATGGTTAGCTGTTCAGTTATGGAAGTAAGTTGAGCATTTTAGGTAAGCAATATCTGGCCCATGTATGACCCTAATGTGACTTAATTGGATTTTTATCAAAGTTTGTATTTTATAGATCATTAAGAGGTAGGATTATGAATAAGATCCAAATATATGAATGGGTGATCTTGCATCTGATGTCTTAGTGTGTCAAGACTCGAGCAACTCCGATTCATTTGTCAGCATTTTATCACCTTAAATTTGAGGTAACATTTATTTAATTGGCTGAGCGTGTTACCACTCTGGAGACTAAAGTTTGATAGGGGTTTGTTCAGACTTGGCAAACAAGTTTTTCTCATGGTCTTAGGGTTCAGCTGTACCAAGAGAGACCAGCACATACAGTACTAATAAGGTGATCATCAATCTGATTGCCAGAGCTTTGTTATCTATAGAGACTGTATTTCTCACCCAAATTTGATACAAATGGGTAAATACATTTTTCTTTTAGATCATGTAATAATTGGATTGTGAGTAAAATCTCAACGTTTATTTTTTTTTTTATCTCAGGAAAGAATTTATATACATGTATATGCATGTAAAGTGGGTAAAATTGATAAAGGATTGGAGATATCTTAAGAGTTGTTTGGTAAGAATATTATGTACTCCTGACTTGTGAAATTGCCTGCTGTGAAGGTATGCAAGATCACTGGATGCATGTTGAAAGCCTTCTTATCACTTCTATTCATGAATCGATGGTCATATCGGAAACAAATTTTCACTGAAAATGTTTTTGGTTCCGAATGAAAAAGATACCATTATGGCCACATTGGCTGCCTTCTAGAAAATCTTGTTATGGCTTAGACTGCCTGAATGGGTGTTTTTTTTGACATGATGCTTCTGTTAACAGATTTCTTAAGATATCTAGTTGGTTCTATATGAAAATCATGCCTGTCTCATTAGCAATATGGCTGGCAAAATGGCCATGTTAGAAAAATTTAATTATCACAAGGCTTCCTGAATAAATCATCTTTGTTTTTCTTTTGGTTTTTGTTTTTTTGGTTTCATCTGTGTTTTCACAGTAAGACTTCTTATGATTTCTAGTCTGCATTAACAAAAGTAGTGTTGATCTGGCGTCTAATATAGCCACCAAGGCATCCATCTTGAAAATCTTGTCTCTACTCATCCTGAATGGGTCATCATATTGACATGTGGCTTATACTGATTGACTTCATGTGATATCTGGTTTGTCCTAGATGGAAATAGTGCTCATCAGACATACCCTTGAACATTCACTGTGGTTGCCATGATGACCCATCTTGAAAATTTTGTTACCACTGCTTATCCTGAGCAGATGGTTGTATCAGCATGGGCTTTTAACTAAAAGACTTGTGACATCTACTTGGTCCTAAATCAGAATGGTATCACTCAGACATTTGATATGGCCACCATAGCATCGGTCGTGAAAACCTTCTCACCACTCATGAATAGATAAGGTTTTCATTGAAAGACATATGCAGTATATTTGGCACTTAATAAAATTAGTGCTCATCCAATCTTGTATTGCTACTTTTCATAAATGAATGGCCATAATTAGATGGGGTTTTCACCAAAATACCTTATCATTATATGGTAGGTCCAAATTTGACTAACAATACAGCTAACATGGCAGCCATTTTGAAAATCTAGCTACTTCTCCAGAACGAATGGCTGTAGCTTATGAGTTGTTCACTATAGACTTAATATGATGTATTCTTAGTCCTAAATGAAAGCTGTGCCAACATGGCATTCAGTACGGCTGATATTACTATCATCTTGAAAACCTATAAATAAAAATAAAATCTAACAAAAAATGATGATAGTCAGACCTCCAACATGATGGTGGTCATATTGAAATGTGGTTTTCACTAAAATTACATGTTTCACTGTAAGTAGTTAGTCAGATATTAAATGCGATTTCCCAGGATTTTAAAAATCTTCTGACAGCTAACCTTCAGAACAGATGATCTTACTTTCATTTTAAAATAAATATAAAAGAATTCTTGTTATTGATATATATAACTTGTATAAAAATGATGATGACACAATTTCCAAAATTAATGCTTCTGATAGTCTGAAAATCTGTGTGGGTCTCCTATAATTGAAGTATATAGTTCAGAATTAAAATCATGGTGCTCATCTGACTTACTACATAGCACCATTGTGACCAAAAATATTGTGATCACTACTCGCCTTGCATGAAGGATGGTATTGAAGACATTTCATGCGTACATAAGAGAATTTTTTGGCAAGACTTTGTGTTTATTTGTATTCCACTGAACAAGTAAATGGTCAGTATTCTGAAGTTGATTTTAATATCAGAGGTCTTACCTTAGATTTTTAGATTTACTGGCTTGTGAGTGAGATAACGCAAACAAGAATGGATGGATTGTTATCATTTTACCAGGCTTGAAGATGTATTCTAAAGAATGCCTGGAATGATTCTATTAAAATGCTTCAGTTTTTACCAAAAAGTGCTATGGATTGAGTCCATCTTGGCTTGTACTAATCTCTTGATATTGTCTAAGACAGGTTCAGTAATCATTTCATGACATCGAGTCAGAGCTATGATGAAGAATTTTGTACTGTACTTGATGAACATTTTAATCAAAAATAAAACAATTGTTTTCATGCTAGGTTTAATATGTTGGAGCTTCTAAATAATATCATACTAAATACTCAGCATTTAGAAAGAAGAAACAGAATTTTCTTTGATTCCTGTAAAACCGTTTTGGTTAGTAGTGCATTGATCTCTTCAAGAGATTCTTCTTGGAGTTTCTATCACTAAAACAGATTCTTGTGGATGCATACAAATTCTTTTCAGCCTGTGGAGCACTGGTCTCTTTAATTCCACCCCAGATATTTGCACTTTAGCACAGGGTTAAATATTTAATAAGAATGTATTTCCTGGATTATCCTCACTGGTAATCCTGGTTATAAAATCGGAATGGGTACATCTTAGGATGTGGTAAAAATGCGGGGGGAAAAGCTTTTATGTTATTAATATTTGGAACAAAAATATTCCTTATGATGATGATTAATCTTAGATTTGATATATTTCTATCAATTTTATTAGAGAGAATACAGAAGCCAATAGCTGTAAACTATACAGCATGTAAGGCACTCATTCAGCACATACAAAACGTATATTTAACTTCAACGATCGAGGTTATCAGTTTGGATACATTTATTATCAAGTTGATGATTGAACTGGCACTGGTTTCTTGTTATATATCTAATGGTTCACCAGAATGAATGATATGAAAAAAAAACAAAACTTACAATAAATTATTACAGATGTAGTGCACAATTCTCCACCTACCCATGATCTTATCATCAATATCATTACAGTGGCATCCCCAATTAGAAGTAAACATTATCTTTCATTTGGTCTAAATTGTATTTATCCCTTAAGCTGCTGTATATTCACTGGTTAATATAATTAGGAAATGGCTCTAGATTTCGTATTTGTAGAAAATCATTCCCCATTATTGCATTTATTTCCCCAAGACAACACACCCCAGAATGTTTTCTTGCACTTATTAGCATCAGCAAGAAGAAGGAACGAGCTTCATGCCTTGCCTATAGAGAAGGATCAATTATGGTCCAGCAGCAATTATTATGAGTCTGTCTCTCACTTTTGTCAAACTGTGTTTTGGCAAAATACCATCTTTATTCTGTAGTCCCACTCCCTATAGAAATCCCTAGACTCGGTCGATCTGTACTAGGGATGATCAAAACAGACTTCTGTGCCTGATTAGGGCTTTATTATTCGATTTGGCAAATGAGAAGAGGGAAGAAAGAGCAAGCATCTTTTCCTACCAATTCAGAGCTCAACTGAAGTCCCAGCATCCACCATTTCCAGGTGGATTGTCCTTGGGATCAAAGAACTTGGTATCAATCTCTCACTGAGAGGGACCTTTCTTTAGTGGGAATTAAAACCCATACAGTTGGGACTAAAATAATATTGCTACTTCATGTGCCTGTTTTAATCTTTCATTATTGCAGATGTTATGAGAGCCACATTTTAGCAGTTGCATGCAACTTGATCCTCTTTTTCCAGAGCAAAGGCATTTTTTGCCCTTGGGCCCAATAATTATAACACAGAAATGATTAAATATCCTACAAGCTTACAATAGTGGATGCCCAAATCATGAGAGTGTATTTTTTTTTATTCTAGTACATGTATGTTGAGGTCATTAATCCCCATCCAAACTGGCAAACTCAGCAGTGATAGGTACAGTCTTATTGAGGTGGGAGTGGGTAAAACTCATTTTAATTATGCAAAACTTACCTGTCACTATTGCAAATCCCCCTTCTCTCACCTGGCTTTGATGGCCCAAGTATAGTCTGGGTTTGTGTCTGAGATCATGCTATATAAATGGGAGATTGGAATTATGACTGCGGACAAGGGAACTTTACAGCCCAGTGGGTAAGCAAGCCAATAGTGACAGGTAAGTATTACATTATTAAAATTAGTTTTAACCCATCCCCTAACAAAAACTGTATATTTGTTCTGCCTCTTTTGATATATTGGAAGGTACATTTGTTACATTAATGAAGTCTTCATTAGATCTATTTACATTATGACAGTTTTGTCCCATCCATTATTAGTTGATTTGTGATCTTACTGTATCTATTGTATGTTAATACGTTAAGAATTTTCCACATTTTGTTTTGAACTTTTTGCATTTTCAACAGATATTTTAAAACAGAATTAATTTAGTAGACTGAATGATTCCAGTACATTGTCATGCCAAAATTTGTAGTTGGGCCAATTCTTGACTTTATGAAAGTAGTCTCTATTTTGTTTGGCTTCATTGAATTCTGTCATGAGCCATACAAGTTTTTGTAGGTGTTTCACTCTTTTTAGTGTTTGGAAACCTGACTGTTTATATATGTACAATCAACCCCACTACCTCTATACCAAGCTTGTTACTTTTGTACGTTTGTACTGAGAAAATGTTCACATAGTCCTAACACATGGGCTACTCCTTTGTGATTCCAAATCAGCTTTATCTCATCACGTTTTGGCAAGATGTGTCTAATAGTGAAACATGCCATGCAGGGCCCATTCTTAATTACACTTAGCGAAGTAGAAATAGGTATACATTTTTGATGATTCTATTTTTCTAGTAACTGGTTGTAACTGAATGCATAAGGGATGAACCATTCGTCTCAGACAAATGAATATAGTTATAATTGAAATGTAAATCATTCACTTATTACACTTATAGGTGTGTTAAAAGCAAATTCCTGTTAAATTAAATGAATGTTGGGCTTTAAAAGAGCCATTCCCTCTTCTGCCTGAAAGGAAGTTGAGTCCTTATCTAAATAAAATCATCAGTTTTATAGAATTTATACACTTTAATGGCTACCAATAAGTTCTAACCTTATAAAACTCTTTTGCTTTGCAATTTATATCACAAACCGCTCTGGTGGCCTAGTGGTTAGAGCATCTGCCTCGGATGCAAGAGGTTGTGGGTTCAAACCCCAGCCGAGTCATATCAGAGACTTATAATAATGGTACTAGCAGCTGCCTCACTAGGTGCTCAGCATTTAGAGGTTAGTATTAGTACTGGTCAGCCTGGTATCAGGATGATGTGACTGGTTAGGACATGATGCTGCATGTCTGTGGCATGATGCCCCAGTGTTAGACATCACTATAACTGCCACATTGCAGACATCGTAGCGATATGACTGAAAAATTGTTAAACCTACGTTAAAAATCCAAATCACACACACACTCATTTAAATAACAAAATGTAAAATGCTTGGTATTTTGAGCCACCACATTTGAAACTGTTCAGTGTCAAATTATTAGCCAAAATAACACAGTAATTGGTAATAAGTGGTAACCATGAAGATAAATTTTTCTGCACATAATAAATCCATTTTTTTTTTTTTAAATATACAGTTCAGAATGACTGTCAGCATCAAGTACAACCTGTAACAACTTAATTCATAAACAGGTTTTAACTCATAGTTGGCAGTGAAGTTTTCTTTCAGAATCTGATGGCTATTCTACCTGAGCTGGTAAATGATTTTGATGTTGTAGGGCTTAACGCCATTTTTCTGCACAAGATAGGCTATACATGGCGGCCAGAATAAATGCTGGAGGAAGAACCTGGGAAAACTCCAGAAAGAACCACTGGCCCATGAGAAGCTACTGGCATGCTTTCTTATGTCCCCACATTGGTCGAGCCCAAGACTTGAACCCACACAGACAGAGGTGAGATGGTAGTGATCCATAATGGTGAGCACTTAAGACCGCTTGGCCACTTGGGGCCTCAGTTGGTAAATGAATTCTGTCCCAAAATCAATTGTCAGCATGTGAACCACCGGATATTTATATAAACTGCATGATGATAGAATGCAGATAAGTGAACAAAAAAAACTGTCTCAAGGAACAAGTCAGTGTAACATAATTTTGTCATTATTGATGTGATCTAAATTATGGAAATGGAAGCAAGCGTAGGTCTGAATTATAATAATTTTTGCACATGGAAGTCATTGGAGCTCTATACTTTTACCATTGAAACATCTTTTTGATGTCAAACAGTAAATTATTTTCTATGAGGCCCAAAAAAATATGTTTCATATTGTACTGTTTAATGTACTAAGCACTTCAAGTTCGGGGCTGAAACCGTTCAATTAGATGCACAAATCAGTTTCAGGATTTTTTTATTCTTTGTTTTACTTTAGGAGGGAAAAGTGCTAGCGGAAACACATCTTCGCTAGCCATGGTTCCAATAATCCTATCTCAACTTTGGCAGATTGAATAGCTATAGCAGTGCTTTTTCCTAGAAACATCTACTGCATTTCATGTGTTGCCTTCCTTATTATGTAATTCCAACTAACCAAGAGCATGGTGCATTGTACATCGGCTGAAAACGGTGGTGGCAATTGACCTTAAAGGGATACTTTGTAAGTTAACATCAAACGTATGACTATGTACCAGAGGGAAGCCATTACAGGTCTGTTTGGTGGAAAGGCATTTGTGCAAACACTGACCAGCACTGGAAAAGTACTTATTTATCAGTCCATTCAAGTCATATGCTCTCCTTGTCTCGATCACATAGGAACGGTGTTCAAATTTGAACAACTTAAGGTTGATTGGATGCCGTGGCTTTCCGCTGCATCCAATGAAATTCACAGACCCGAAGCACAGAAATATCTGCTCGATATGCCAAGGTGTAGATAGAGTTATCAGAACCTTGGCTAGTGAAGATTGGGGAAACAAAAACAGTCAGCCAACAGGAAACGCCTTTTTGTTTTGACCTGATTTGATCATTAAATTTTACTAAATAATTTCTTGTTAGATCCTGAAAAAGTTCCTGTTTACCAGGTGTGTCCACATTGTGTGGTTGTGAATGCTCACTTATGCCCCCATTTTGCAATTCACACAGAGATATTGTTTAATTTCTCAAGGTTTGATACATTAGATCCATCAAAATTGGAAGTTTTATTCCAGTGTTGTTTTATTGCATGTGTGTTGTTCTGTTGTTGTTTTCAATGATACAACTCCTTGAATTGGTAAGTCTGATGGGCAGTTATGAAATTTTGGGAGAAAAAATCCATAGTAACACTTTTGTTGAACTTTGATTGTATTTTACAGCAAACATGGACTTGAGATTTGAGACTGCTTTTATTTTGCTGCAAACTATTAGTCAGAAAATGACAATGTCTGTGAACAGTTCTCTTGTACTCATCTGATAAAGGCTTATATTACCTGTAAATGACATGTATGTTACACATAAGCAAAATGTAGTTGAAGGATGGATCAATATTGTTGTCACTTTTATGGTACTTATATTATACAGACTAGCATTTCAATTATTTGAATACATAATGAAAAGTATAAGTAACTTGTAAATGACCTTGAAGTGTTGCTTATATTGTGCATAGTTCACAATATGTGTTTTATTCCATAAGGTCAGGATTGGGTCCATTTGAAAATGTAAATGTACATCACCAGATTGTTTCACAAATTGTCCTATTGGCCAATGGTCCTGAACATACTTACATTAAATTGATGACTGATAGCCAGTGGTAATCTGTCAATGATGATATTTCAGAATTTGATAGCATCCAACAGGTTTTGAAACAGCTCTCTTGCATGATAATTATACTGTTTTTATTTATCATCAACTTATTTTATTTACATATATAAACACTGTCTTCTAAAATTATTTTAAACATCAAGACTGTAAACGGGGTCAGTAGGTTTTCAAAGTTGCTGGATCTGCTGGCAAGTAGGGATTAAAAGTCAGAGGAAATTCCAACCAGGGTTAAGTAAAAAGTTTAAAATTATGAAATAATTATGCTATTACAAACTGTTGTGACATATTATTTCTGGAATTCTTCTTTTCAGGAAGTGAAGCTGACTTCAGAACAACAGCACAAGGGAAAAAGAAAATTGAAATAAGAGTGACCAAATTTTAGAGATTGAATTTCCACATAAGTACCTTGCAGCATGACTTCAGATGATATGGTAATGTGATTTGTTAGTGCAAATTGTCTACTGTGAAGTGGTGCTGTCTTTTAGAGTTTCTTGAATATGTTTCCACATTTTCATTGGAGCAGCATTCTTCATTATTTACAGTTATACAATTTGTATACTATGAATCATTCTTTGCACATCATTATTCTGATTTTGTAGAAGAAAAACTGATGTTTGGATAATGCTTTGTAAGTGTAGCACAACCCTCATCTCCTGAGTTGCATTATTGAAGAAAAATACTTGAAATTTAATTGCTGCTTTATACTTGTCAGTCAATGATGGTCTTGATAATATTAAGTTCATGTATCATGACAGTGAAAAACCATGAACTGTTTTGTCTTATCCAAAAATATTTGATCACTGTAAAATTAAAAGTGATGAGGGAGTGCCACCTGCTTGGTATCCTGCTGCTAGTACTTTTTTTTACTGATGTTGTATTTTGGTGCTTATAAAGTGTACATTTTCTAAGGTGGGAAGATCTTTAGAATAACGGAGAGAAAAATTGGAACTTTCATTCAACTGGACAAATGTAAAGGTGTGCATAACAGCTTGAATACAAGTAAAAGTTCATTTTTTCAACTCTGAAACTGTTGCTTGTGTTAAGTCTGTTACTTGTGATCAGTGACTAATAAGTTTATTCCAGGACTCCAATGGGAGCAGATAAACAATCTAAATTAAGTAAATTATTGTCAGGTTAACCAGATTTAGTGCTACTGACATAGCAACAACACTTTTGAATATTCATGAGCAGCTATAGACAACAAACCAAAACATGTAACTTTTTACAAACAGAGTTAATAATTACTACAAAGAACTAAAATGCAAGCACGAGGTACTGAGATATGGAAAAAAATGTCCAGTAAGAGCATCCATTGTTGACACTTAAAGCACATTCAGTAAGAAGCAGCTAACTATTCTTTCAGTATGCAACAGAGTAGTGAAACCTGGGATTATTGTACAAGGTGAAAACCAGTGTAACAGATTCTCTGTTGATGGGGACATTATTTCTGAAAGAGCTCACTGGCTGTACAAGCAGCAAAAGGAAGTAAGTTCTGCAAGACACCCACAACCCATAATTATAGCGCAGTTCAGCTGATACAAAGGTAAAGAGACCATGCTGAAGATGTGGAGATCAGGGCAAAATAAACATGCCTCAGAGGACTCTTAAAGAGAAAAAAAAAAACTGTTGATGCACAAGTGAAACATTCACATGAGGAGAATTCATGAGGCTTTTAAAACTCATTATTAATGATCGGTATTTCATGAGCAAAATAAATGTGACCTAAATGGATGCAGCAGTGAGTGCCAAAGTACCTGAAACTGCTGAGCAACCAGGAAAGAAAGTTTTTCAGTACACTGAATTGCAAAACCAAGGTGGATGTTGGCCATGACTTAGACCATTTTTACATTTGTGACAGAATTGCAATTTCTTTCTGATAAGGTTACTTGGTTAGAATGTAAATGGGTTTAAAAGTAAATGCGGTAACACTTATTATACATTATTTTGAAAGTACATGACATAAGTGTGTTGTAAAAAAAAACTCTGGCTTATGATACAAATGCATGTAGTGACCTATCGGGATGCAAATTTTCTCATGTAATCATATAGATAGAACTAAACCTAATAAACGGAGAAACTCTGGGGAGGAGGGCACTTGTATATACATTAAAAATAATTTAAAATACATCACTATATAAAATCAAAATATATTGATCCAATGTTATATTATTTTTACCTTTTCTTTGAAGCTTGATGTCCATGGATACAATTTTTTTTTCCATCCATCTCTCTGGAAGTACCAGTCATTTACAGATAAGAATCTAAATGTGGTGGTTTTATCACAGTTTGAACATGAGCTCATTGATGTGATAAATGAAACATATGTTGTATCGCTTTTGTTTAAACAGTAAAATGTCATTTAGAAGATTCAATAAAACATGAAAAGGATACTTAAGTGTACTAACTTGCACATAAATATTGACACTTTTAAGATATAATCATATATACTTGGATTTCATGGGGAGGAAACTGGAAACTGGACATGTCTTAACGACAGAGGTGATAAACTGGACATATCTTAACGACAGAGGTGATAAAGTGTTGTTGACTTTATAAGAGTTTCTTCCAGTATTATTTTATACAGTTTGAATTTCTTACCACTTTCCTATCATATGTATTTTTTGAGTTGTCTCCCATAGACTACACCTTTTGTAGAGTTATGCATGCACGTGTATCCTTGATGTAAATATCAATTTAGTCTTTCAGCATCCACTTTTTTTATGATCAATTTACAACTTTATTGGATGTGAGTGCTAATAATGATGTTGAATATCTGACCTATATTCATGATGCTACAACATCTATGTCAAAAACGAGATACTTTCAACAAAAACGCAACCAAAAAGCAAAGTTGCTGTGATGGAATTGAGAAGTTGAAGCAAGCAAATTTTTTAACATCAAAATTTGATTAGTTTTTAAAAGCTGAAGTTGTTTTTTTTTTAGTTTGATTATGTACAACAGCATTTCCTTTTCATACCTTGAATAAAAATAGACCGCATCATAAGCTCTTTAAAATAATAAATTCTGTGCATAAGTATGAATGAACATTGTAATCCAAATACATGTTATAAAATGTTTAAAATGTTAGATGAAATGAAGTGTATCTTTTGGGCATCTCGTGTGAGAAGTTTTGGCCATGTACCTGATACACATGCTAATGGGATGACTCAGCCCTATTTCCCCCTAATCCACTCATTTCTAGGGCTGTATAAGGTTAATTTCCCTTTGACTCATCTATAAGTCTAGATGTATTTTGCAAGTCAGCTCCATCCTAATAGGGGTGAACAGTCATCATTGAGTTTGAATTGAACTTTGGAAAAATAAACAAGCCAAAAATGGATAGATTCAAGACAAAACTAGTATCCAATAAGTACAGTTATATTACTGAGTGGAATGCATCACAAATAAATTGACAACTTACGTTTTGTCCATTTTTAAGAAAATTGCTAGAAAACTATAATGTTTGACATTTTAATGTAGGTCTATAATCACTTGCCAGTACTTGGTTGTGATATCTTAACATGCTTACCATTGGTTACCAATGTCAGGGTGTTGTAAATATGTTTTGTTTCAAATGTTTAGGACTGTAACATTTATTGATTTATACAAAAAGTTCTTGACATCTTAAAAAAAAGAAAAGAAATCAATTTTTTTTTTTTTTTAAATTTTTTTTGGTCATTGATAGGTACATGTCATGCTGTCATGAACAACCAGGAAATAGGCTGTTGATTTATAATTGTGGAGGTAATCACTTGGATGCAGCCAGGAATTGAATTTGCTTTTACTAGTGCTTCCACTTTACTTGTTTAAAGAAAGCAAATTACTAGTTTTGAGTGTTAGTTGCTGATTGTGATTAATAACTACAGTAACTGCTATTACTTATAGATTATTAAATGATGGATTTATTTTTGGAGTAAAATACAATTTTCAAGTAACAAAATTTCCCATATTTAAAAAAATGAATTTATTGATCCCAATAAAGGTTTATTTATGTGATTGAGATTTACTTGATAATGCTTATTTAAATTATTGAGTAATAAATGTTTCCAGGACAAAAATGAAACTATTTGACTGAGGATTGTATACGATTTATATAACAAGTTCCTAAATTTACCATTTTCAAGTCAATCCATTACCACATCTTTGTTTTGTAATTGCCAGATGGGAAATGAATTTCCTACTTAATTTGTAATCATTCATACCGTAGATAAAACATTAACAGTGAATTTGAATTTACCTAAATTTATCTTCAAATTCAGATGTTTTTCCTCCACAGTTCTAAATCTGGTCCTACCAGTACTTGTTTTCATTTCTTTTAAAATTCCAGTGGCGTATGATTAAAAAATATTGATCTTTCTTTTAAGGGCGAGATTTGTTTTTAGAATTTTGCAAAAGAGAAACATGCAAAAAATTGTCACATTGTCACATATGAATCCATCTCTGAAATTCAGTGTGAAAGAGTAGAAAATTGTGTGAATCCTTAAAATGCTCATGATTCTTTTGGGGATATTTCCTGATGAGAACAAAGGATATCCTTGGATATTTTGTTTTGTCATCACACCTGTTAAAAATATTAGCATCAGTTAGTAGTAGTAGTAGTAGTAATTTTGTCCCTAGGATGAACAGTTGTGCAAATCCCAGAAAAATTGGAAATTTTCCATAAACTTTTTTGATTCAGTGAGGGCATAATCATGCAAAAAGTAATGAGTGAGTGCTATTTTTATTGTTATTATTACTGTAAAATGGACCAAATTCTTGTATATGTTTACTTCTGTTTCTGTTTACACGTTTGAATAAACATTACATTGTTCTACCCAGTTAACTTTGACGTGTTGTAGTGGAGCACTACCTCTGAGAAAGGATGATTAGGTTATTAGTGGCAAAAAGGATGTAAACAACAGACACGGTGTCTTTAATTTATTACAGCATATGTTATTATTTAGTATTTTATTGTACTGTGCATGTTTTTTACTTAGTATTTACACTACTAAGTACATACTAAACATGATGTTAAAAAAATCAAAAATTTCCAATGCATTTCTAGTCTTACTTGTAATGTGTGTTATTTTTCATACCCACTATTTTTTCACACATTGAATTTTATATTTTTTTATCAGAATCTTTCAACTTTATTTTAAAAAAAAGGGTTAAATGGATAAAATTTAAATATGCAATGTTACTGGAAAGAAAAATGATTAAATTTACGTAAAATGAAATCATTGTTTGTTGATTTTTTTAAATTTATTTGAGTACGAGTATTCATGAATCATGCATGCTTTATTTCCAAGAGAAGCAGCAATAACATTTTTAACTTGCTGGTCATAGACCAGATCACCTTGTGGGAAGGTCGCTTGTCCTACCATCTGTCAGCACAAATATGCTATCATTATTCCTCCTTAATTACTTGGAGAATTACCATGAAACTTTTATGGGCACAATGTCATTCAGCCCATGGCATTGTTGGTCAGAAATGAAAATGTTGCTGCTGGAACATCAAATATGGCAGTTATGGCAGCCATTTGCAATCTCTCGTCACTACTCTTCCTTGAAGGATGGTCTTATCAACATAGGGTTTTCACTAAAAGACTTATTATGATGGCCGTTTTGGTCGTAAATTTAAATAATGCCGATCTATGGCTGCCATGTTGGCCATCTTACATCCTAGCTCTATTCCTACTAAATGAATGGTCATGTAAACATGGGGTTTTCATTGAAAGATTTTTTATGCCATCTACTTCGATGTAAGTAAAAAGTCTGCTTATCTTGCATCCAATATTGCCACCATAGCAGCCAGCTATAAATCTTGGTATCCGGCGTGAAAATCTTGTTATTACTACTTTACAGAATCATATAAGTATGAACTTTACACTATAAATCTCTTATGATTCCTAGTTGGTCCTAAATGAAAATGGTGCCAATGTAATATCTTAAAAATGTTGTTAACAGTACTCCTAAATGGATGATAATATTAAAATGGGGTTTTTCACTAAATGACATATATCTAGTTGGTCCTAAAACAAATCATGTAGAACTGACATTCGATAAAGTGCCATAGTAAAACACTTATTGCAACTACACCTGGAAAGAAAGTGATATTGAAATTGGGGTTTCTCCAGAAGACTTCCTGTTTAATGTCAAGTTGGTCTTAAATGAACATGGTGCCCATCTGATATGCAACATGGCTGCCACACAGTGGCCATCATGAAAATCTTTTTATCGGTGCTCCTGAATTGATGCTCATATCAACACCTACAGACTTATGATGCCTAATTGCCTAGTTGGTCCTAAATAAAATTTGTGCCATTTGTACATCAAATATGGCTGCCATAACTGTCTTAAAAATCTATGCACTACTCCCAGTCAGTGGTTGATGAATTATTTTGAAATGGGGGTTTTCACCAAAATAGTTGTAATAATGTTGGTTTTGTTCTAAATGAAAATGGTGCCAAGCTGATGTTAAGTATGTCCATGACAGTAGCTAATTTGAAAATGTTATCGCATAAGATCAGAGATGGTTTCAACACTCAAGAGTTAACTATTTACCTTCTGCTAATGTGTATATGCATAAAAATAGCGTTGCTTCCCCACAGATGCATATGCATGTTGCTAGCAATACTCTGTCCTTGTTGATTCGTACATGCATTTCTGACCAAGGGTTGGGAAACCCCATGGACATATATATGCATTTCATATTAGGCTTTGCCTTGGATGAAACTGCAAACATCCAGTTTCTTTACAAATATTTAGTCTAGGAAAGTACTCCTTATATAAAATTATGAAAGTTTACTGTTAGTAGTTTTACATCCTGAAAATGAGGTCATTTGTAGAAAGTAAACAAAATGGCAACCTTCATGTGTCTTCTGCTGATTCAGATGCAAGTTTTCAATGATTAGAAGGTGATGACTGCAAATGATATTGACTTCAATAATCAGATTCAAGATGAAGGAATAAACATGTTTAAACACTTTAAATTTCAGATTTATCTGAATATTAGGATGAAACATGCATTGAGCTTGTATGATTGGTACATGTGGACGACTTTAGAGCAGATTAAATTTAGATCGAAATGCAAGGGAAATTTCTATTTACAATTTTTTCCAGAAGAAATATTCAAGTCATTGTTAGCTGAAACGAGCAGATATGCTAAAAAACAAATTATTGAGAAGCCTGATCCCAGTATAAACAATATGAGAATACAAACATTAATTCTTGAGGATTATATATATATTTGTTGGTGGCACAAAACTTCAGTGAATGTTTTTCATTTTATTTCTCATTAAATTACATAGTTTGCATGGGTCAAGACTGGTGTAGAAAATGTAGACAAGTGCACTAACGCGGGTAGCTCTCACTCAGGCAGTCATTATGTCAGTCTGGGGTTCAGCCTAACAAGAAGGCAGTGATTTTGGCATATATTATATGTACCACGCATGAAGATGCAATTTTATGCATTCCTCTCGGCAACAAAAACCCAAATATTGATTCCTGTTATGGATCTTTTTTTGTAAACTTATTATGTATCAGAATTTTACTGGAAAGGTATATGATTTATGCCTGCATACACACATAACAAACAATAAGGGTAAATTCCATTACGACAGAGGAACAGCAGAAACAAAAGTTTATGTCGACCATACATGACATAATTTATTATGTACTTGTAAGATTGTTCATTGCACAAACATGATTTTTCAGGGCCCAAAGGAAGAGTACTTTTGTATTATTTCAGCTACCATCATAAAGTTATTATAATTACTACAGTTGTTATTAGACAACACAGCCTCTTTGCAACAGGGACATAAATGAAAATGGTGCTGTGCACCACCTTAGTAGCCATCATGAAAAGGTTATTGCTGCTCCTTTTGAAAGGATGGTCATATCAATGTGAGTTTTTTATTAATACTCTTGTGATGTCTGCTTGATCCTAAATGAAAATGTTACCAATCTCATGTCCACTGTGGCCACCACAGCAGCCATCTTGAAAATCTTATTGCTTCTCCTTCCAGACTGATAAAGGTCTTATCTAGTTGGTACTTAATGAAAATGGTTCTGCTCAAATATTAAGTAGGTTCACCACAGGAGTCATCTTGAAAAGCTTGTTAGCACTATTCATCAGCAATGAATGCTGGTATCAGCATGAGGTGTTCTTTGAAGACCTTTTTATATCAAATTGGCCCTAATTGAAATGGTGCAGATGTGGCAACCAATATGGTCACCATGGCAACCAGCTTGAAAATCTTTTTATGGAGAAACAGAAAGTCATATCAGCATTGGATTTTTGACAGAAGATTTCAAATATGTCTAGTTGGTCTTGAATAAAAATTGTAGTCCCCCCCCCATATATCATACTGTTACCACATCTAGCTTGATAATCTTGTTATCACAACCCTTAAATAGACATTAAATCAGATTTCAGTTTTAACCAGATTTGTCGAGTCTAGTTGGTCTTCATTAAAAATTGTGTTGATCTAATACCCAATATGGGTGCCATAGCAGCAATTCTACAAATTGTGCCACTACTCCTACTCGATGGAAAGTGATATCAACATTAGGTATTCACCAGAAGGCTTGTGACCTCTCTTTGCTACTAAATCAACATGTTGTTGATGACCTCAAATATGGCTGTCACAATGAGAATACTGAGACTCCTGTCACTAATTCTCCTGAATGGATACTCATATGAAACTGAGATATTCACCAGAAAACTAAAAAAAATATGATATCTGAATAACAATCCAGTATAGCCATCATGGCAGTCATCTTAAAAATCTTGTCACTAATTCTCTTTTATGGATGGTCATAGCAACATGGGGCTTTCACCAAAAAGCATGTAATGACCAGCTTGTCCTGAATAAAAATGGAAGCTGAAGTTAAATTTGTGTATAAAATATGTCTTCAAGTTGTGCAAAAACATTTTTTTTAAAACTTGCACTTAATGACATCAGGGCCTGGACTTTTATTGTCATGCAAACCTTTTATTATCATGCATGCTTCGAGTGACAAGAGACTTTGCATGATACACTTTCATCCTCGTTGAGAGGTGGTTTTTTTGCTTGGTAGTTTAATGGAAGGAAATGATTGTTGTGCAGATTAATTTATTGAGGTATTTATTTTCGTAGTACAGTCCTACGCACATATATCAACACCATTAATGTTCAAAAGCCGCCTAAGTCAATGAAAATGCAAAGTTCTGGGCCCATGGTCTATAGGACACACGGTACTAATGGTATTGAAAAATGGGAACCTGCCTAGAAATGGGTGAACATTAAATAGAGTATATACAGGTTTGGCTGACCAGGATTGGTTAATAATATAAGTTATGTTTTAGGAAAAAGAATCTTTTGAGACCTTATCCTAGTTGAAAGTGAAAAAAATAGAGACATTGTTTTATTGATGGAATTTCAGTCCTTTAACATTCTTGACTTTGGAACACTCATTACTAAAATTAGCACCTGACTCTTTGGTGCGGAATTGAAAGCACATTTCAAACATATGTAGGTCCAGAAAATGCCGCGGCTTATATCGTTTCCTCTGCACAGAAGCTGACTTCCAGGATTCATCTATACTGATAAATATAGGTTTGGTCATGAGCACTGAAAAATTTTAAGTTATTGAATTTTTAATATCATAGTGTTTGCATAGGTTTACTATGGGAACTGAATTAGTACCGTGATTCCTAAAGGACACACGGTACTAATGGTATGGAAAAATGGGAACCAGCCTAGAAATGGGTGAACATTAAATAGAGTATATACGGGTTTGGCTGACCAGGATTGGTTAATAATGTAAGCCATATTTTAGGACAAAGAATCTTTTGAGAGCTTATCCTAGTTGTAAGTGAAAAAAAAATAGAGACATTGTTTTATTGATGGAATTCCAGTCCTTTAACAGTCTTGAGTTTGGAACATTCATTACTAAAATTAGCACCAGACTATTTGGTGCGGAATTGAAAGCACATGTTTCAAACACATGCAGTAAAGTCTTCAAAGTGATGGGGGGGGGGGATTCTTTCGTATTATGATAGGTTTCAAACATACATCTCTCGCTGTATTTGGTACGATCTAGAGAAAGAAGTGTAACTCTGAGGAATCAAATGCAAATTTCTTGTTCAAAATTTAGGAGTCCTTCCTGCCTTTGCAAGTTAGAGTCCGAGCTGACTGTCGATTAGACTAACAATATTTTCTTCGCTGTTTCATTTTTCCATTTTGCTTGTTTTGAGTGATTAGGTCGGTAGGGTTATCTGTTTTTCTCGGACATGACTGGTGAATATACAGCATGTACGTAATGAAGAATGTTCTGCACACAAATGGGAATATCTGATAAATCAAAGCCAAGAAGCAGCATTCTAAACAGAAATTTATAGAAAAATACAACAGTATTTAGCGAGGATACCCGCCATGATTGGAACATTACTGTCATGCCATGGGGACCGATTTGCTTGATAGTGCAGGACAACAGTGTTCCTTTGACAAATATACAGGGGACATCTACATTACTATCTACAACATACATTGACATAATTAAGCTTGACTTTTAAATAACGGGCGATGTTCGATAAAGATAACATAATAATTTTAATATGGTAACGACAGCACTGCTAGAAGAGTGAAAACAAGATAGAAAGAAGTAAAAGATAGTCATTCTACGTTTTCGTCCTTCATACTCAAAACAATCCTGCTACCGGCGAATAGTTAAGTGTACCCCAACCGGCGTAGCTCTGGAAATCACCAGGTCTTACTTGTAACTGACGACCACGTTAACATGTGATGGCGAATAATTCCTACTTGCATTATACAAAGTCTAAATCGTCGGCAATGGTGGCCGGCAAGTTGTTCAGTTCCCTTTGGGTACACGGAAGAAAACCTGAATTTGTAAGAAGCTGTAGATATTTTTTCTGAACGTCATGCTGTAATTGGCCCTGGTTTGACTTGATGCTTGGGTCAGATATTTGTCAGCGGATATGTCTAATAAGTGTTAGGCGATCTTGAACGCCATGGTCATCTTGGCCTTTGATTCGCGTGGACTCGACTCCCACTGGAGATGATCCAGCATTGGTTTTGACGCTGCTAGTGTTCCAATATGAGTTGGTATCCTATGTCTGTTGGTGGTGTATATGGCACCCTTCATCTGAACCATCTCTGTATTGTTATCTTGTTCTGGCAATGCGGTACTTAATGTCAGGTCACACTAATGAGAAGCATGCTGAAATTTTGACTTTCTCCTTGCTGACTAGCAGGTTGCGTCACAGATAACCAAGGGTGCTGTTCTCTTTTTTTCACAAATTTATCTGGCATTTCCAAGAGTAAGAGCGATCATTAAAGAATTCTACCCAATGATTATATCCCAAACATATATTGCTGCATCCTCAGTGGCTAGAGTGTGATAATGAGGGAACACTTTTTAATAGAGAACAGAAAGATTAGCCGTTTCAAAGCGATAGTGCCTGATGGTTTTAAAAAGAAAAGTGAAAGACTATTTCAGAAGGGTATTGCGCTCGTACTGATTCGTACTCGCTATACATGATAAAATCCCAGTTGTGTAAGTAAAAATGAAATGAATTAATTGGTTACTCTTGTTTGGAACGTTTTTCAGTTTCCATTCCTCGTGTTGTCTGACGTGACGAATGATACAAAGCGGTTTACAAAGACAAGAAACTGATTATGGTGATCTCTCAAGGCACAGAGCAAAATGTTGATGGGCAATCGACTCAATTCCGCTGCTACAGAGGTCATATGCCCTACGAGAATGGTTTACACTAAACTCTCAGCCAAATCATGTCTGCAACGCTTGGTAAATATGGAAACCCTACAGGTAGATAGTGCACTTTTTTCCTAGAGGCCTGATATAACAGCGTTGTTAAGGTATAACATAAAAAAAGAAAATAAATCTAACTGGTGACTGATCTTGACAAAGCTATCTATTTTGGCTTCAAGCCAAAAAGAGCAACGAATGTGGCCACATAACCCAAACTGTTGAGAGAAGAATTAAATCATAAGTGCGTATCAGCAGACTTCGTCTTGAGTTACAATCCGTTATATGTATAGATTGAATCCCTTTAACTTGTACATCAGAAAAAGAATTTTTTTAAAAAGCAATATGCACACTACAAAATGCTAACATTGTTTTGAAGAACTCAGAGAGGTTACTGGATACCTATGAGATGCAAACACCAGAAGGCTTCTGAAGCTCTGTTGTCCTGTGATTTGGGCACGAATGTGTCTAAATATATCTTTAGGTGGCCTGCGGTATGCTAGTGTTCCCAATGGTTATTGTCACTAGAAAGAAACCCTGAGAAAGTTGTTTTAACATGTACAGATTGAGAGGCACATAAATGATATTCATATTTTGTCTCTTATCGAACTATGATACAATATGGTCGTGTAATCAATGGATGAAGGCCCCCGAAGACTGTTACAGCTACTGCTGTGATGAAGTGAGGCGAGCAAGGCGAAACAGTTTCTGAAAAGTTATAAGATGCACCAACATGCATAGAAGCGAGCTATGCAAAAATGAAAAAATTGGTGGTAACTTTACTTGATGGAGATTTACATCTATTTTTCCTTACTCCAAAACGAATCTGGATTTGAAATTGTGTGATATGGTGGATAATGGTTCATCAACTCAAAATCCATCAAACTACGGAGAGGGACCTTAAAGGTCAGGTGAAATAATATGAAGAATAATATCTCTCATAATCAAAGATACGAAACTATAAAGTTAATAATCTTTAATTTCCCTCAGCTCTTCAAACTTGACGTACCCCGCCTAGTAATGGTTTCGCTGAGATGTTAAAAAGCGACGAAAGTCGAAACACTAGTTGAGGCGACATGAGAAGTACTTCTGACAAAGGTGTAAAAACTTGTTTGAACAGATCTTATGCAGAGCATTTGTGACCTACACAATTCCAGGTATGGAGTTTCGCCACTGAAAGATGATGTAATAGTTGATGGTCTTTAAGAGCCCGAGTATTGGTTCTACATCCCTGATTCAATTATTGTTGAAAAGAGCTGGTATTGGAAAGCATAGGCTCCACTTAATGGTTGTCACGAACATAGTAGATACATTAGAAAATAAAGTAAATGACCCGTGGTAACTGGAAAACAATGTTCAAGAGCTATGGATTGTCTGGTACAAATCTTCCAGCTCAATACTTGGACTGAAATATAATTTTTATAAAATAAAAAATATGAAATGGCTTACAAACTCGTTTTCAAATGCTGGTGGTGTTTTGTTATAGGACCAGACTTAATAACGACACTCATTTACAATATTATATAAAGATTATCTGTTGTAAAGGACACTGTACACCTGTAAATCAACACTGTGTAAAGATTATCTGCTGTAAAGGACACTGTATACCTGTAAATCAATATTGTGTAAAGATTATCTGCTGTAAAGGACACTGTACACCTGTAAATCAATATTGTGTAAAGATTATCTGCTGTAAAGGACACTGTACACCTGTAAATCAATATTGTGTAAAGATTATCTGCTGTAAAGGACACTGTACACCTGTAAATCAATATTGTGTAAAGATTATCTGCTGTAAAGGACACTGTACACCTGTAAATTAACAGCAGTAGACTTTATATTAAGAACAATTGATCATAGCCACCAATCGTTGCATATGTTCGACGATAAAGGTAGCAATAGAAAGGTTTCTCAACCAATAAGGGCAAATTCAAATTAAGAAGACATTTCTCCTTTCATAATGGTACGATCACAGACTTTCTGCACGATTCTATGCCTCACTTAGAAACCTAAGTAATATTTGTTTTCATCAAAATACACATAGCCAACAATACACTAGTCATTTGACCTATCTAAATCATACAACAGTAGTTTTGATTTGAAGCCGTTTCACATATGAGCTTCTCTTTTTGATTAAAATATAACACAGCAAAATATAAGGCCACAAATAACTAAGCCCGAATATAATCAATGATTACATATCTCTCCTTAGTTTGAACTAGTATCCAGGTACCATTGTAAACATTATCAGGGAGAAAGTAAATTCAAACCAAAATGATCGTGGCTTCTTATTTGACCAAACGATTGATGCAATATTTTATCTTTACAAATGAACATTTCATCAATTTGAATGTTTAAAGTTGTAGGGGGACGCATAAATGGAACTATTAAAATTATTTCTAGAAAAAAAGAAACCTTTAATAGAAAAGGAAGGGGAAAAAATGGAGAAAGAGAAATATTAAAGTTAGATGATGAAAATGACCCAAGTGACACAGATTAATATAAAGCTAGATAATTGAAGAACTAGAAAATATATATGGCAAGCAAATCAAAATGATTATTCTTAAATCGAAACCAAGACTGAAAGAATGGAAGAGAAAAGCATCGAATACTTTACTAGCACAGAGAAAAAGAATATTGAAAATAAAGCAATAAGAAAACTGAAAATTAAACGAAAAGAAATATTTGATGAAAAAGCTTAAATAGGAAAGGAGTACGGTATTAATTGTTTATCTCGACATCCTCGTTCCCGACGTACGTGTAATATTGTCGACATAAGTCGATGTCGAGTCGAGATAAGCGGGGGAGGGGGGGGGGCGCGGGCTAAAAAATCAATTTCTCATACAAGTGAAATGTGTCTGTAAGGGGTGGCCTGTCATCAGTGAGTAGGCTTTATACCGAGAGAAACAAACAACAAACATCGGAAATTTTGATTAAATGAAAACAAAACTAGTTTGAAATACACTTGTATGTTCACAACTTACAATTGTGTTACCTTTGTGTAATATAGTCCATAATGCGTTAAGTATTGTGCGTATATATGAAAAAACCATGAATTCAAGTACAGGGCACTCGTTAGAAAATCTTTGTACTGGTTACATCCCGTTAGAAAACATATAAATAAACACGTTCAGACACAGGCATGCACACAGATGTACACATACACTCACGTCTCTGTATATGTGTTATTGTATTAAAGGTACAGTAAATTCACTACTCTTCAATAAGTATTTCTTCAAGGACAGCCAATTTTATTTCTCTGCCTTATAGTCTATTGTAGACAGAGATTTAGTCTTCAGTTTTGTTCTGTGCAGATGATCCTTTGAAGTATTTTACTAAAGTAATTACTTCAGTGGAAATAAATGATTAATGATCCTAGTAAATATTGCATTTTAACTGGGTTAAGCGTTAATTACCTTCTTATCTTGTATGGGTGAGATTCTCATTATTAGTTCATAACCTGATAATGTTTGGGAGAGTATTATAAGAAAGTAAATTCATATAAGGATAGAATATAATCTACAAATCCAACTGAAATAATAAATGCAATTCAAAATGATCAAGGTAAAGCACAATTATACTAATTTTAGTTCTTATCATCATTCTTTTGCAGACCACTTTAGTCAAATGTTAATATCATCTACTGGTCATTGTTTATGTGAATAGCCTTCTTTCATATGCCTCTTCTGTATTTAGCTATCCTCATCGCAATATTCGCGAGCGAAATAGGTCTGCCGGATACGTTTATTATCTAACTATTGAAAAAACATACTTCGTCAGACCACTTACCATTAAATTATATCATAAATGTCATTGTAATGTTGAGCCCAGAAAGAAAAAAGGAAAACATGCCTTTAAACATGCTGCACATCGTGATCCAATGTTGTGAGCGACGTCTATGAGATTAAACCTAATTACTGCATACTCACTCGATCTTAAATTGTTAACAATGATGTTCAAAGCAGTGTTCAATAAGTATTTCAGCATTCCAAAAAACTGCAAGTATTCGGATGCTTTCACAGGCTTTCGCGTGTCAATGTTATTAGATTTATAAGAATGGAAAATCGATAAAATTTCAGTTTTGAATTTCATTTCATACTCTACAGAGACCAAATATTTGGAAAGCTTAGAAAAGGACATGTGATAAACATAACAAAAACGTGGATACTTGGTTCATAGTCGGGGAAAACCCTTGAGATAGAACACAAATGCAGATGTGTGTTTTTATCCTTAATGCAGCATGCTAAAGGACGTGCATGTATTTAATCAATCGAACATTATCGTTTCCACTAAATGGCAATAGATTCCAATTTCTTAAATACTTGAAAGTTCTTCGACAGATATATGAATGCTCATATAGTAAATACAGCAGAAAGATTATATGTACAGTAGTGCTCATTTCAATCATTTTACCATTCTTGAAATTATTCGACAAGAACAAAATGTAATATTATATTAACTGAATGACGAAAATACAGACTTTATTTGACCAAACCGCAGATTAGTGCTGCGTATTGATTTTGAAATAAATTCAAATGCATCGGTTGTTACGTATTTACTTTCCATGACGTTCATGCCGTTTGTGACGCTATGAGGTGCCATTATATGTGTGACATCTACACAAATTCCGATATGGGTATATTAACGTAAATAGCACACTAGGCATGTGATAAAGGTATATAATTAATGATAGCCAACGTTAGCTTGTTTCAGTGCTCGTTTAAGCAACGGTGTAACTTCGAATTCGTTTTTTCTGAGGTTTGATAGCCTCTAACAGTTTCTTGTCATATAATTAAAGGTCTTCAATATCAATCGCACTAGGAAGTATGTATACAAGATCTCATAAAACCGAATGGTAGCAATGCGACATTGAGGCTGTGATCCCCGCAATTTAAAGAAATTTGTGTTTTAGATACCTCGAGTCCAGATCAAATTGTGAAGAGACTAGATAATTAGTTGGTTTAAAAAATGACAAATTTGGGGGTGTCTTAACACATCGCAGAACACAACCAGGTCATTTGTGTCTGCGTTAATGGCGCGGTTGCTAAAAGCTGCGAGGTCGCCATTGGTTGCGTACGGGGAGAAATTATTGGGTGTGGCACCGACATTTGAAATGGCAGAGGGCCAAAAGATGTCTACAGGCATGTATGTATTAAAAAGCGTGATTGTTTCCCATGATGCAACTGGATGGGAAGCCCTTCAAAGATAACGTTTAAAGAATAAAACTGAACTTAAAAGGCTGGTGGAAGTCATTGTGGTCAATACATATACGGTTCATCTTTTAGGCCCGAATAGTTTTGATTGCAAATTCATAAATAACTAGCTGGACAATAGGCTTAACACTTTCGTTTAGTGTGCCATTGGCAGCAAAGACCGCAAAGTTGGCTGGTAAGTTTACAAGCATAGAGACATCTGCGTCTGAGTTTTTTAAAAGGTTAACGACGGCTTCGGAGAATACCACCAGCTCATCTGAGTCTGCATTAACAGAGCCGTTGCTAAAAGCCGTGAGGATGGCTTGGTCGTATAGTTGGCGGGCCGAGCAAGTGGGGTGATGTCCACCCGTTAAGTTCCGAAAATCTTTTCTGGCATTGCTTTTTTTTTTCAAACGAGACTACGCCGAAATAGGAGCTGCATCCAGGTTAACTTCTGAGGAAAGACAACGCTACCTCAAACATATCTGAGTCGTTAGATTGTGCTGAAGCTCTTTAAGCACTGTGACGGAAAGATGGCCTCAAATCGGCCAGTCAGTCTCGTTTGAAGGGAGAGCGTAGAGTAGGTCAGCGACAGTGACTGGGGTCAACTTCTCTTGTTCAGCGAAAATACAAAATTAGTTCAGGAAGCGGTGCAAGTGACTACGAGTCAATGTAAAAACGTAATATGGCATCGCTCTGATCGCTGCCCATTACGTCCTTTCGCTTTCTGTAATGTCTAAGCTAATGCTAGGCGCGCTGAAGCGTTGTACATGTTGAAGCCGAATTACTTGAAGAGCTTGGCCAATGGCAGAAGTTAAATGATGGAGAGAGCCTTTACCGGTACACCGGTAGGTACAAACACGGTAATTTTTTATTTGAAACCGCTGCTGCGCTTGAGGTCTCACTGGACAGTTTATCTAGTGAATTTTCATCCGACAATGACCTATTGCAGAAAAATGAGAATAATTTTACACTGAAGATACAAATAAAAACAAACTAATGATCTTTGTAGAAAGCATGCATGTGAGATTTTGACTGCGGCAATCAGGTTAATTTCTTACACAACTGGTGGCTTTTATACTGAACCAACACTGCCACCAACCCCTCTTTTTTACATTCATTTTTGACAGCAAAGAGCTATTTTGACTATTTTCCTGTGACAAGGCGGCTAAAAGAATCAGTACGTGCCTTATGCATGAATAAAGTTCACTAGTACTATAACAAATTAGCATACTATTCATCGCCCCTCAACCATCTCGATTTTTAGATATTTACCTCTGTAGCAGACATACATAAATATGTAAGCCAAGTCGGCTGTTCATTTGCAGCCCAAGTTACGCATTTGATCTCCAGTGCTAGTCTAACTGTGACCGGCAGTCACCAAAAAACCAACCCATTTTCAAGCTTAACTCAAAGTAAATCTAAACCACATTACAGATTTAGCTTCTGTGTGAATTTATAAATGCTAGGCTTATGATAATTAGGTTCATGCCTTCTACCTTAAAAATTAGGGAGTTATCAAAATACGAAACTATCCAGTGAGACCTTGATGGCTGCTTCACCGAATACCTTGAGGTCAAGGCCACTACCTGTGTCAACCGCCCTATGCGCTGCTGCCTTGCCAGCGGCTATGTAAAATACCTATTATCCATGCATCTAACCAATTAACTAGAGCCTGTGTGGGATGATGATCATGTAAGTGGTTGATTGTTGTTTGTATTCTGTTAAAGAGCTATTCATACTTTACCCTAAGTTCAAACTCCAAGTGATCTTTAGATAATAAATTTAGTTTATGGGATGTCAGATATAATTAAGTATGAGAAGCTATTATTGAAGAATAATACAATATTAGTTATTAGCTACTTAATGACACAGAAAATATCATCGTTCCTTTCTAATTTGCAAACAGGGCTTCGCTACGATCAGTTTACATCCTAATCCATTCCTAACAAATAAAATAAAAGACAAATAAATAATCAGGAATCTCTATAAAAAAGCTTGAATTATTGCGGAAACCGATTCAACTGATTGATGTTTCCGGTATCCTGCACTTTTGCTTTTAAATAACAAGATGAACAAGTATTTATTCTAGAACAAACAACAATCACAACAAACGTTTCCATGATACTAGCTTTTTAAAGCATCCAAAAATTTGACAGAGTCCAAATCAACTGACAAGATGATGGCATAGAAAGAAAGATAGGAATAAAGACATACAAATGAAGATATTTTGTAACTATATTGGGTGCAATGAAACTGGTCAGAGAATAACACAAATATCCTCTACACATTTTATAGTTCTCAAATTGTTTTGAAATAAGGAGACCGCTATCTTTTGCAAGAAACTGGGTGGTCAATATTAAACAGTAAAGATTCCTTCAAACTATCCGCCTTGTTGATTTGAACATAGCCTCAAAACATTCGAGTAATTTAGCCAGGAGGTCCACCCAAACATGTGCTTTTGAGATATATGTTTGTTTCACTTCAGACAGTCGTTGTATTTTCTCTTAGTTGGAATACTTGACCTGCAAATATTTTAACATAACAGCGCAGAAAGGGATATTTTACAAGAAACATTGATTGTTCTGCATGACACCATGGTCGTTATCAAGTTAGGAAGAATGCCAAATTTTTTAAAGTTTATGTAATTGTACCAATATAAAAGGGTATTATATTAAATAATAGCTCTGGTTCTGTTCATATCTGTGTATCTATACTGCGATAGTTGGATTCTAACCTGCGTACCCACGTCATCTTCGCCAATCGTTTTGATGTCCATACCTACTGCGCCAACGAAACACACCCAAAACATTGTTGAAATAGTATACATATCTAAATACACACGGCCATATATGCACCCTTCTATCTCTTACTTATTAAGACGTGACCTTGCAATGTTATTCATTTCAATACCTGAATATTTGCCAAACTTTGGTGTGAGATTTGTAGTGACATGGGTACATGTTGATTTTTTTTTCAAATGACGTAATACACATGCGTTTTAGACATACGTGTCTGCCTGTTTTTACCTTACTAGATTTTAGTGTCTGTTAGAGCAGTTGTAGCTTACCTGCAGAAGGCATTAGACTATTAGGGAAGCTAACACAATGGAAGCTAATTCGAACATTTACCTGCGGTATACATGTGTTAGTGCATCGTCTTTCATCATAATGATCTGAGTGAATTTTGCGTGGAAATTAGAACGGACCTTGCTTGTGGTACGTAGTTGACAACTATTTTTATGTTCTAACTACATCAAATATCTGAGAAAATTAACGTCACCATATTAAATTGTAACGCGTCAGTGGTCAATATAAAACGTTGCTAAGTACATTCACCGAATCACCATACTAGTCATATATTTGTCTTTATACTATTTTACAATTTTCTTGTTCATCCAGCAGCCGATAACCTGAATCTGTGGCACAAATGGATATGCTTTTTTTTACCAGCCCTGGATCAAGCTGATCCGATAGGATATTTTCTTCATTGAAAAAAATGTTGCATATATAGATGTCGTCTGTTGCTTTAGATAAGGAATGATGCCATCTTTTCCATGTGAATATTATTAAACTTCTTAGGTCCCATTCAAGTACGGTTTTAAACTTCCCACTAAGCTTCATTTCTGCTTCCTTAACAAATTAAAGCGAATGTATCTCATAGATAACTTGTGGATAACCTCTGCACTCGATATTTTCTACATATCCATCCAGTAATACACTTTGGTTGTAAAGTAATGTGTTAGTAAAACTGAAATGAGATGCAACGTATCAGAAGTTTGGTTTGTATTGTGTGTTTTGGAATATTTACAGCAAATTCAACCGGAAAAAAGACAACAAAAAACCCCCCAAAAAAACAAAAAACAAAAAACATGTGCAATCAGGTTGTGAATGGATAATAGTCTGTAATATGCTTCCCACCCCCTTCCAAAAGACGCACATGTCTAACATGGGTCTGTCAATTTAAATCTGGCGTACTTTGTGGTTTAAGAAAGCATCCAAAACTCATTTTATTGATTATTTCCCCTTTGTTCCAATAAAACGCAATACAAAGAAGGGCGTAGAAAATTATCCAAGAAAATATATACTAGCATTTGGTAACACATACAGGCTTGTGCCGCTATATTCCGAATATGCTGCGATACGTACTGCAATAATATTAGTGACTAACAATTTAAATTTCAGTTGCAAAGGCCTGAATTTTTTTTAATTCCCGATTCTGAAATTAGCGGGAACAAAATCTTGTTCTGATTAATAGCAAGAGACTATCATATCATACCCATTTCAGCATCTGAAAAAAAAAATCTTATGATAAAGAAACTGAAATATCAAGGCTCGAAAGAAATTTGCAGACCTCATCTCCCAAAAAAGGCAAATTAAATGGCCAGAACAAATAGTAGATACATTTGCTATGTGGATGTTATTGTTGTATAAGTTATCATCTGAACACTGTAACTAAAGTGGGACTATTAAGCTTAAACTATAGCTCACACTCTATAAAATACAGTGTAATGACATCAGAGACCTTGTTGATAAAAATAAAAAAAA